>JAGQAX010000016.1:29790169-30000169 GCA_019142605.1 Cephalopholis sonnerati
ACTCAGTAAACAGCTTCAATTTAAGCCGGGAAAACCCCTTATTATGTTAGCACCACTAGCCATGCTAACACTGCTAACGGTGCTAACAGAGCTAACAATGACGCAAGACCTTAAATCAGGAAAAGACACAATACATTAACATCCATAAAAAGGAACCACAGCGTTTTAACATTTTCATCAACGTGGCTGGTTATGACAGACACAAGTTAGCACTGTTTCATGAGGCGTTACTAACGGTAATCACAGAATGAGCAGGGCTGCTAGCTAACTAGCACCAGGCACAGGGTGGCGCACAGTGCCGTGAACTGGAGAGTATTAAAATTAACCTATAAACCGACATATGTAACCAGATAAATATTCTAGGGATGTCAACTGTTAAACCGACACCAGAACAGCTCGACTCTGTCGTTAAACCCTTTAATAGCGATTAGGGAACACTAGCAATGTGCTGCTAACAGTTAGCGCTATCACTGTGTGCGAGGGGCTGGGTGGATGCTTGTTGCGAAGTCAATCGTGGTGTATTGACGGCAGTTCAGCGTGCCAAGATGCCGCCAAAGTGTTCAAAGGTATGACAGCGCTACACGCCACCCCGTTCACATTGTGGGTATTAAATGACGGACCCTACTGGTATCACTTCATGGGTGCTGGTACTGGTGTTTATCAAATGATACCCAGCCCTAGGGTGGTTCCATGTTTGAGGCTGATCAGGTGCCAGAGAAGGCAGATCGAGGCTCCGGCCATCGTTTATACTTTTTAAAACCGTTTTCAGCTACATTCTGGCTCAGTTCAGGCGGCGTGGCGAAGTCGCCGCTCTGACCAGCCGGCCCAGTGAACAGGGAGAGGTAAACCTGGAGAGGAGGACGACAAAGCCCCCTCCCTCTTCTCTCGCTCCCTTCACCGGGGCCAACAAAGCACCATCTTCTCTAGTCACAGCACGCACACACACACACACACACACACACGCACACACACATTACCCTGTCACAATACTCTCACAGACGCACCTTCTCCTTCAGACAGACCTGAAAGTCCAAACTGCACCACCAAGCTGTCTGTCCCACCCTCCGTTTCCAAGCTTTGCTCTCCGCTCGCTCGGCTTTTCCTCTAATCCACCCCAAGTGCAAAATCCAAGGCTCCTCAGTTCAATTTGTCAAATTAAGTTAACTCAAAAAAAAAACAAATGACAAACATGGTTCAGATGTTCCACTTGATAACATTTGTTAAACAAAACAAATACAAATAAGAGATATATATATATATATAGTTTAAGCAAAGAGATCTGGAATTAAGTAAACTAATCTTTTGTATGATTGAATTATTTGGTAGAGAGCAGTTCAATACTGGCACACACCACTGTCAAGTCTGGCTAATACTCAAGGTTTCTGTCTCACTACGTATGCTTTGAAGTTGTTAAATATTCACGACTAAACTTAAAAACACAACTTAAGCCGACGCTTCTAGTACTTCTGAAATAAAAACCTATATTGGAGGGGGAAAACACACACACACACACACACGCACACACACAGGCTTAACACAGAATAATAACACGATGAAGAAAAGAAATTAAGGTCCATGGCTTCGCTAATGCTGACTTCTCGTTCACGCACTCTCTGAAGCTTTTTGTTTTTCCCCGATAGTTGTGCATCATAAACAATCACTGGTAGATAGGTAAATCTGTTATTCACACGTGTATTTTGTCAACAAGACGCCACTGGTGGATTTACATTCACGCTGTTCTCACACACAACCCCGACACCTTCCCCTCCAGCGGTACAACTCACATATGCCGGTACGGAGCATCCACACACACACACACACACACACACACACACACACACGATTCATCAGATCAGGAACTTCAGATGAGCACCCCCCTCCCTCCCTCCCCGAACCCAAAAAGGAAGAAAAAAAAAAACAGTACAACAATACAATCATATTCTATTTGTAAACAGGTAGAAGCCACTTGACTTGTTGTTGCATCTTCGGACACAATTAGGATCAAGGCAATGAAATGTGGACGACTTTTGCACTGTTAAAATATTATCTTCAACCAAAAAAAAAAAAAGTTTTTAAAGTTTTTTCTTCTTTCCTTTTTTCAAAACACCATTTGTGGCAATGAGAGCGATAAAAAAAAAAAAAAAAAAGCAAGTAATATTTTGTTGTACTCAATGAAACATTTAAAACGTTTTGTGAGACACGGGAAAAAAAAAAAAAAAAACGCCTCTCGGTAGGCCGTGTGAGAGGCTACAGTATGCATAGATACAGATTCGCCTTTCTCTTGGTTTATAAGTCTGACAAGACAGAACATTTTCCACTGACAGTCACACAGTCACACAATAAACACTCCCCACTTTTGATTTTTTTTTTTACATCAGTGGAGTGGAGGAGAGGAGGAAGAGGAGGAGAGAGGGAGCGTTGGGATTTCTACAGCCCGTCCTCCACCCCCCCACATTAGGACCCCCCCGTCCCTCAAAAGACAGCATATTGAAAGCAGTGTGTTGAGCTTCTCCAGCTTAAAGCAGTTATTTGGCAGAGAAAATAAAACTTACAGACCTATACATAGTTTTCAGTGCTAGAAGTTGGATTTTCCTTTCCTACAAGGAGTAGTAGTTTTTTTTTAATTCACCTACAAGGGGGGGAAAACTGGCTTGATTTCCTGAGAACCATTGCTGGTTATTTAGCAGACAAAGAGGAATAGTTCAAATAACCAACGCCATGGCCAAAAACACTGATCCGAATTCCCAGAGTTACAAAGCATCGTCTTCATCCTCAATAAGAGTTTTAATTTTTTTTTTGTTTTTATTCGTTTTATAGATTTTTTCAAGTTTTTTTTAAATGGTTTTTTAATTTTTTTTTTTCAGTATTTTTTTTTAAATTTTATTCCATCTCTTTAAAATGAAGAATGAACACACGTTCCGCCTCCTAAGTCTTGTAAACAAGAGGTTGCAGTGTGGCACCTCCAAAACATTGAAAGCCTATTCTGAAAGTGCTGTTCCCCCCTCTGCCCACTAGGGGGCACGTGGGAGGGCTTGCTAGATAGGCCCCGCCCCCCTACATTAGGGTGGGCGGGGCTTGCTAGTCCCAGCTGCGGCTACAGTCCTTTGCACTGCAGAGCTCAACGTTCTTTAGTTTTAAAACAAAATTGGTGCAATACTTTTTAATGTCACTTTTACTATCACCAGATAATCTTCCTAAGTCAGCTTTTATTCTTCTTTAACTATCTGTTGATCTTGAACTCCACGACAACGCAGTAAGGTAGGCGTGCCAAGGCAGAGAGGAGCGCACACATACTCATTCGCACACACAGTCTCACACACAAAGTACTTCCACACACATACGTGCGCGTGCACACGCATACACACACGCACACACACTCACACACGGTAAGGACCTCAATGAGTAAACAGCTACACTGGAAAAACTGGCTGCTCCCTCTATATTGCAGATTATATATACTGAGAAAAAACCACATTCAGTGCAAAGTTAAAAAAGCTCATACTCCAACATTGTCAGCAAACAAATGCAAAAAAAAAAAAAAAAAGAAAACGTTAAAAATGAAAAGAATTGGAATTCAAATAAACATGACGAATGAAACAAAAATATATATATAATAATAATGAGCTCGATTGAAGCTTTTTTCGGTCTGAAAGAGCACTACCTGGAAGCAAATATCCATCCGTTCACATTATAGAATTGGCCTGCATGATTCAAGTATTCCGACTGATATGTTTTTGGGCTAAAACAAAGTGGACATATGTGCAGAGAGAGAAACGTAACTTGTTTTCCACAGGGGAGACCCCGTTTTGTTGTATATCTTGTAAGTGAGAAAGAGTCCAACTAGTGCCATTGCGTTTATAACTACTTTTTTTTTTCATTTTCTTCTGCTGATTATTGATAATTCTCTACTGACCCTTCCTCCAGCCTGTTTGATTGGCAGGCGGCTCACATGGAGTCCCCGCCGCCTGTCAGGTGATCCACCGGGAGGAAGGAGCTGATTGGAGAAGGGCTGCTGATCCTCCCTGCCTCGGTGCCACTGGGGCTCCCCCACAGGCTACTGGAATAGTTGGGCCCGCCCCAGAGGGAGGAGCCGTGGAGATCGCTGCTGTTCCACTGGTTGGGTTCAGGAGCGCGGCTGGGGAAGGGGTGAGACTGATCCATTCTGCTCTGAGAGGAGCCGATGGCCTGCCAGCCGGAGGAGGGAGTGGCCAATGACTGCCCTTGTGCAAAGAAACGGTTGATTTCCTCCTCGCTGGCAAACTCAGCCAGAATAGTAGTGTTCCCCAAAACACACCTGCAGAGAGGGAACAGGAGAGAGTGTGTGAGTGAGTGCGCTCCAAAACATCCTGTGGCTGGAATCCAGGACAAAATCCAGCTGCCTTTATATACTGACAACCCTCAAGAGAAATCTAGCTGAGACAATCAGGTTTGTGTTACCTCCTGCCTTGGATACAGCGACTGAGTTTCTTCTGACATTTAAAAATCAACTTACTGGTGATAGTCAACTGTGGCACAGTTACCTGAGTGCATGTATCACACAGTCCGAATACAGACGCTAACTGTAAAACTTTACTTCCAGTCATATTTCCAGCCTCTGACGGTGTAATTTCATTTTTTTAAAATGACAGAGTGAAGTACTGAACAGGCCAGTCAACGTCCCTCATGAGCCAGGGTCAAACACAGGACGACCGCTTTATCACAGGAATATAAAAGTAGAGTGTGTGTGTGTGTGTGATGTCCTTACATGTGCAGGCTCTTCTGGGCCTTTGCGGCCTCATCCTTGGAGCTGTAGCATACCACAGCGTTACCGTGCGGCAGGTTGAGGTGGAATGTGATCAGAGGGCCGTGCTGCATGCACAAGGTCCTCAGGGTAGAGCCGTCAATCTGTGAAGACAAACAGAACAAAACACACACACACAGAGGGGATAAACGGAGACAGATGTTAAGCAACTGCTGACAAATATTAAGCACAAACGTGTCTCCATAAGAGTTCCGTTTGTGGAATATGAACTGACAAAAACACTTTGAAAGAAGTTGCAAAGTAAGAGGAGCTGTTTTGGGTGGCCCTGACTCCAGATGTAAAAATCCCGTTCATTTCCCCACAGACGGACGATGTTAAATATCTCTTTTGGAGCTTGGATCGGCATGAAACGCCCCTGGTTCAACCATCGGTCGGAAATATTGACAGGACTGCATCATAAAATATCTGGTTCTTTGATAGGAGGTCAAGTAAAGGTAAGAGCCTGTGTACAAAAAACTTCAAGGCAGAAATTTTGGGTACATTTTGGAGAAATTCAACCACTATGGTGGTGTGTTTCATTCTCAACTGCAATACACAAGTGTTACAAATTCACTGTCGCTCTGATTCACGCCTTTGACTGGCTTCTTCACCACGCTAAAGGCAGACAAAGCTTGTGAGTACTGTAGTACGTTCAGCCATCTGCCCTGACAAAATAACAGACAAAACATGATGAAACAAAACTGAAATTATTAAAACTGGTTCTCCTGACATGAGCCAGTTAGATCAGACATTAAACGGACTTTATCCTGCCAGCTCCCGAGTACAAAGTCCGTGTAATATCTGATTGAGCCCAAGTGTAAATAAAGCAGGTCACTGTCCAGAGAAGTCACAGCAAGTGAGTGGGTGTGTTGATGGTGTTTCTATCACGAGGCTCGCACAAAACCGGAAGTAAACAAATATCCAGGGTGAAGACGAGGGGTCGTTAACACGAGGACTGCAATGACAAGGTCCAACTAGAGAAACAAAGTGATTCAGGAACTTAAGTTAAAGAGGGCCGTCTCCGATATTGTCAGAAAAATTGAAGGAGAAGCAACAGACTCTTTTGTTTACGACCACATTACCAACTAGTGACATGACTGCAATGTAATCAGCTTCATATCCTGCCTCCTGCACGCTCTAAACAGGGGCCACCCCTCGCCTAAATGAAGGGTATTTCCAGGAAGTGAGAACACTTCTAACACAAATATCTCATGCTGTGTGCTACTGAGTGTGAAACTGCTACTCCAGACAATGTGCGGAGCTGATTCTTGAGTTCATATGAGAAAGCGGCCAGCGTCTCTGTTACGTAAGATCGACGATATGGTTTAAAATAAAACCTCCAGGGCTCCACTCTCACTTTGTAACTCTACACAGAACGACAATAACAACAACAACAACAACAACACTACCAAAAACACAGATTAAATGTTACATTTATGTACGTGTGAGTACCTGAGGTGTGAGATTTTTCAGAACAAGCCATTGGGTTCTCCCTGAGCTGCTGCTGTCACCCCAACTGGAACCTGCAGATAAAAGCATGAAGCACAGGTTAGAGGAGTCCTCTCGTCATACAACATGGAAGTAACTGTCCCATGCTTCTGTTCCTCTAAATAGTTGACAAGAAGTTATTTGTGACGCAAAAGTGTTGACACAAATTTCCTGGTGTGTGTGAGGTGTCTTCCTCCACACACCCACTCATAATAAAAGTAAAAACCTAAACAAATCCCAGTCATACAAACATTCCCACAGGTGGTATATGTGTGCGTCTGCTCTCACCAGGTGTGTATCTGGACTCAGTGGAGCCCCAACCCCCCAGCCTCAGGGCAGAGCCGTCCCAGCCAGAGGAGGCAGAGCTGGGCTTCTGGCTGGTGAGGCCGGGTGGTGGTCTGGAGGGGGCCGCCACAGACAGCGCCTTGGGAGGCAGGGGGACCTTCCACAGCTCATGGGCCAGGGAGGGGGTGGACACAGAAACGCCGCCGGGAGACCACTTTGACTCGCTGGGTCTGGCTGCAGGGAGAGAGAAGAGCAAAGTGAAACATTTCTTACACACTCTGATCCGTTTTTACAGATCTGCTGCCGTCGTACTTTTATGTCACACACTTCGTCATATAATCATAAAGCAAATGTATGAGTTTAAAAATAAAGAACACAGAACAGAAGGGAGAGAACACAGTGTTAGGGTGAAGGAACACACTCTATTAAGGTCAGGCGTCTCTTTGCTGTAAGAAAGATGCACATGGCTGCATACCTGAAGTGCTTTGTGCTGTACTGGTGAGGGAACCGCTGTGGCTGGAGGCACGAATGGATGACCAGGCACTGTTAGAAGGCATCGTGGTGTTCAGTGATGAGGATGGCCCTGGAGAACAGAGAGAGACAGAGAGGGTTAGTGCCTGTGGGGGCCTCATCAAACCTCAATCCTTTTGTGTTTATGTCCGGCCATGTGTGCGCCCTACCGTTGTTCCTGTCCCTGAGGTGGTCTGTGTCGCGGACGGTGTTGATGGAGAGGGTGTTGATGACACTGCCGGGGGTCACATAAGGGTCAGTCTCAGGGTCAATGTTGGGGTAACCTTTCCAAGGCTCCCCGGGCCGGAACTCTGCAAACAAACAGACACAGTGGTTAGCAGGTTTCCATTTAAAAAACAAACAAACATTTTGTTTTTGTCTGTGCGTGTGAGAGATCATGTACCTGGGGGCCAGGTGACAGTGTTTCCATGGGGCGGGGGGGAGTTGGCACGGGGCGGCCAGCCATCGCCCACCGAGCCCATTGATTGGCCGGGAGGACTCAGGGGAGATGGGCCAGGAGACAGGAAGTCATAGAAGGGAGAGTCCTCCAGACGCAGCCCAGACGACATAGCACCTGTGGGACCAACACACACAAACATTAGGATACAGTTACACAGACTAACACTGACTGGTTTGGTTTGATTTGATACACAATGGTGCCATCAGAGCATTATACAATCAAACAGCAAACTTTTTAAAGCCATATTTAAAGCCTACAGGAGGCGAATGTGCTGGAAATAAACTTTTCTGATGCTACTGCATTACTGTCACAAACACAGGTTCTTCTTTACCAGGTTTGCTGTTCTGCTCCAGAGGGTCAGTAGCCCAAAGTTTCTTCAGTCTGGACTGGGGCGGCTCTTTGTAGCTCACAGCTCCGCCACCACCACTACCTCCACCGACACCCATGTCCAGGGATACATTCAGGTTAGAGTTCAAGCCTGATGGGAGCACGGAGAGAAGAAATTGAGTCACTCTGAATTTAAATGAACACCTACATGTATCATCGTTAAAATAACTCGTGTTTGAAAAATGACTCTTATAGGAGCTAACGTACTTAAAGGGAAGTTGCTGAAGGATCCGAGAGCAGCAGCATCCTTCTGCATCTCTGGGTTATTGTGGGACAAGTAGTTATCCAGGTACGGTTTGTGGGGTGGGGCCTGTTTCAGCAGAGAGGGGTCGAGGTGCCGCGGCGGCTGCATCATTGATGGAGACGAACCAATAGGACGTGTCTGAGGATGAGAGGTTAGAGAAACCCATCAGTGAGGCAAAATCATGGAGACAGAATATTCTCATAAAATAGAAGCAGGATTCAGAGTGATTTTTAGACACACACCTGTTCAGTCGGTCGTCCCACAGGCATGGCTCTCTGGCTCTGAGCTTTCTGCTGTTGCTGCTGCTGCTGGAAGAGAAGACGCTGCAGACAGACAGGAAGAAAAATGTAAACAAGAACAGCTTACTCATGTTTTTTAAGCTTAGCAAATCATTTTACTGCTTCAAAAACCTACATAAACCTAAAACCATGCAGAAAATGTCTGTTCCTCCATGCTGTGTGTTTGCGTGTATAAGTGCGTGTTCAAGTGCGTGTTTCCATCTCTCTCACCTGTAACTGGTTGATCTGGTTGAGCTGTGACAGCTGGTTGAGCTGGGAGAGTTGGTTGAGCACAGCCACCTGCTGAGGGCCAAACAGAGGGTTCAGACCTCCGTTACCTCCTGGGTACTTCAACAGGGATGGAGGGACCTGAACACAAGCAAGATTTTGGTTTTAGTTTTTGTAGTACGATGTAATGTCACACTGTACTTTGAATTAGAGGTTAAACAGAAATCAAACCATGGATGAGAAAGTGCAGGCCACATCTAGTAAATCTAGTGAAATGTATAACATCATTTCATGAGTGTGTGTGTGTTCTACCTGAGAGGGCAGGATGGGTGGAGGCACTTGGTTACGGGGGTTGGGTTGGGGTGGGGCCTGGGACTGGAGGCCGCCTCGGCCCTGTGCTACGCTGCTGCCACCCATCATAGGGTTTACATTCTGTGCAGAGGAGACACAAACACACACAAACAAAAGGTCAAACAACTTCAGACAAACTTAAACCCAGAGTCAGCTCAGTGGCAATCACAAATGAAACATTGAATAAATGTAGGATAAGACATTTTAAACGGCATTTTGATGGATAACCTGTTAGAATATAACTCTTATTAGTCTCTAATTTATTGTCCATCCTCTTCATCCTTCCACACTCACCTGCCGAGCGCCCCCAGGACTAGAGTGGGCAGGAGACGGCCCAGAGTCGAGACAGGGGACAGGCTGAGCAGAATTGGAAGGGGAAAAGCTCATGCTTTGATTGGAGGTGAGCTCGTCAGAAGCTGCGTTATTGTAAGCAGAGGGGGAAACGGACAGCTGCAGAAGCAAGGCCAGTTGCACAGCAGATGGACGGCAAGCACAGAAGGACAGGAAGCGCATCAGCAGCCAAAGAAGTGCAGAGAGGGAAGGAGAAAAGAAGGAAAAGAGTTAGTTTTGCAGAGGAAGAGAGAAGAGCAGAAAAGAGCCGGTGATGTGAGGGGAGAGGAAACAAGAGAGTGGGAGTCAGACAGATAGAAATAAAGAGAAGAGACAAGCAGCGTTAAGTGCAGAAGGAAAAGAAGCAAAGCCAAACAAACCACAGCAGCTTTGTACAGAACGACGCAAGGGAATGAATCATTATTGCATAACTACTAGGACTGAACCGAGTGCCCCTTTTCTTTTCAAACATATAAACCTTTGAATGTCTGTCATCATTTTCTATGATGTCATGACCCTAAAAATATCTCTGAAGAAAACCTTCAGATAGAAAAAAATGATTCATCAGATTATGAGCTGGTCCTACTTTCTATTAAATCAGCTTCCTTCAGTGAATAAATATAATTTATAGCTCCATGTATTCACTCGTCAGACGCTCTCTGTTCACACTGAATCCCTTGAATGTGCACTTCTGTTACGTCACGGAAACAAACCGCGTGCCCCTCAGCTGCACACTCAAGATCAGACTGAAGACATAACCACTTAAGAGATGTGAGAGTAGCCTACTTGTATATACTTATAAGGGTTTTTTTGGGGGAGTTTTTCCTTATCCGCTGTGAGGGACCAAAGGACAGAGGGATGTTGTTTGCTGTAAAGCCCTCTGAGGGAAATTGTGATTTGTGATATTGGGCTTTATAGATAAAACTGAACTGAATTATATATTTGTACTTTTCAACACTGACACTTTTTAAACAGGTGTTTTTTATATTGTTTTATTTGTTGAACATGACATACAATACAGTTAACAGTAACTACACTGTCATTAGCAATGATCGTTACCACAAACTTTCGGCTCCCTACTGTGATCTGCTGCCTTATTTTGGTTTTGTTGTGAAATGAGGAGGTATCGTTTTGGTCAACTTCATGAAGCTTTCAAAGCAAGCAATAAATAAACAAAAACAAATAGGGTCCTACATCAGGTCGAGTGTCTGTCAGATGACCTACAAAACGGGTGACTCGCGCATGGTGTTTTGTCTTAACTTTAAATCCAGGTACTGTTTTGGGTAAAACAAGGAGCATGCGGGTTCGACTGCGACTGTTGGATAATAAAAATATCTGAATAAAATAATAAGGGTTGGTTCTGTCTTCTGCGCCCCCTGGAATATGAGAGACGGTACTAACAGGTAAGTTAACTGGGAAAGGTGCTGCTCAATATTATAAGAACGAGTTAACGTTCATTTGAATTGTATTTTGTGAATTATCAGAATCAGAAATACTTTATTGATCCCCTGGGGAAATTGTGATTCTTTACAGCTGCTCCCATGTAAAAAATAGAGAATTAAAAGAAGTAAAAATAAGAGTTTTGAAATAGAAGTATGTAAATAAAGAGCAATAAAATAAAATAGTAATGACAATGTACATTAAAATAAAAAAAAATAGAACACTGGTTCTTGGATATGAAGATATTAAAAATATAATAAATGATATATATCATCACTGTGCTGTGACCTTTAACTACAATATATGCATCAATAGATTAAACAAGAATAGAATAAAAGTTAACATAAGAAATATTTTATCTTAATTTCACATCTGGTATACACAATATCCCAAAAAAAATCACTTGAAATTGAATTATTTGGACAGCACATGGCTTTCATAAGATTTGGAGTTTTGAGTCAAGGCCCTGATCTTGTGTTGCCAAGTCAGATCAGGTTACGGAAGTAATAAGTCCGTGTTTGTGTGACGGGTGCGGTATTGCAAGCCAGGGCTCTGGTTAGGGAGCAGGTCTTGAAAATTAGACCTGTGCAGGACTCGTTCATGGCAAGTTAAGACTTTCCAATAAGAAACAATGCAATCAAACTTATTTTGTCAATGAGACTCGCTCATGTTGCATCCAATAAGTCTTTATCTGCAGCTGTGCAGAATTATCGGGTTTAAACAGAATTAATAGACATGCAAAAAGAAAAAAAATAAACAAAAACAGAGCGGCATTCGAATGTTGATTTAGAATTCGAATGTCAATGTGAATGAAGCCTTGAAGCTTCAAACTACTTGGTGCGGCCAGAATAATTACAATCATTTCCAATTCATAAGCATGCAAACGTACATATTTCATTTGATTTTGATGCTCATAAGTAACACAGTCTGATTAATAATTCATACTGTTGAGATACAGCATCGCGGAAACAACAAGTATCAAATGAAACATCAGTTTTAAAAGTCAAATGCAGTGCGTCAAAACAACCACTAGGGGGCACAACAGGCCTGAGAGAGCAGTACCAGCCAGACATAGCGGGCAGACGACACACAAGACTTCTCTTCCATTCCACACCTACCATACGATCACCACAATGGCAAAGAGCTTGACCAAATCTATCTAGTCATGTTGTTTTCACACAGTAGAGTGTGTGTGTATTACCGACCCATAAAGTGCCAATGCAACACGCCAGACGTGCTCCTTCTCTTTACCCCCACACATAGAATATACGTGGGACACTTTATTTCTGCATACCTTGTCATAGTAAGGGCTGCGATCCATGGCAGACTCCTTGTGGAGCTGGTGACGAGACCCAGGGTTCTTCCCCATCACTCCGTTGAAGTCTCCCATGCTGCCCATGTCCATGCGCTTGTCCTGCACCATCCCTGCTCCTGTCTTCATGGAGTCGTCAGGAGAGTCTCTCTGCAAGGGAAATAACAAGAAAATTGGATTATAGAGACATGACTGCATTCATGTATCAAAGAGTTTAAACGTATGAAAAACTGTTAAGAAAATGCAGATGAATCCCTTCACTGCACATGAGCAACGTTTGATGAAACCATGACTTTAAAACAGGCCAGTGGTGGGAACTATTACGGCTGCCACCATTTAAAGAAACTGAAAGAGCAAAACAATAAGAAATAGGACTTACAGAGAAGTTCATGCTGTTGAACTGGTTGATGAAGGGTTTCATCCAGGGTTCATCCTGTTTGTTGACTGGTTTGTTCATCTGCAACATCGACAAACACACTATTAACCCCGAGCATGTGAAGCATGAGCAGGAAAGGCTTCTTCAACCATTTGCAAAACTATTTCTATTCTGTTGAAAACACAGATGGCCAGAGGGACTGCAAACTTAAACTCATGATGTGCTCTGCCCTAACGTCAGGTGTTTGGTTAAAGTCATCAATGTTTTCATGTTTGGGATGAACAAATACTGAAAGCCAAAGTCAACAAACCTTGTTGGAGCCTTTATGCTTGTAGTTCCAGGTGTTTTGGTCGTGGGATCTGCTGTCCTGTTGGCTGTTGTTCCACATGCCGATCTCCACCTCCTCTTCCTGGTCCCAGCTATTGCCCATGGACGCCTCCTCACCACCCCATGTCTCCATGGGCTTGGGACCTGAAGCTACAAGGAAGGTAGGGACAGAGGAGGAAGATGAATACCAACACAGCCCTACAGTTTTAATGGTCATTTTACGCACTTCCTACAGGACTTCTTACAGTTGTAACATTGTCATACTCTTTAGACACATGTTAATTTTCATGAGTGCACCTACCAGGCTTGCCCCATCCAGACCCAGACTCTCTGTTATCTCTGCTGGGTTCATCCCAGCTGGAGCTGGTGTCCATGGGCTTCCCCCAAGCAGACGTTCCATTGTCCACTTTCACAGGTGGAGTGGCGGGAGGCTCCCACGTTGAGGACTCTTTCTTCTGGGGGTAAGGGTCACCCCAACCTGGAGGAAAGAAGGAGGCGCCCATTAGATCGAGGAAGTACTTTCCCTGGTGATGTATGGAACCTCTCTATCTTAATTTTTCTTTTAGGACTCAAACAAATCGGAGGCTCCGCTTCTGGTGTTCAGCACAAGAACTTTACGTAGGGTAATAAACTGCGAGAGGCAAATCCTTTCCTGATTCCATTTGAATTGTGCCATGAAATACACATATAACGGTTATCAATTTAAAATACATTTTGTGAGTTGACCTGTGAAAATCCGTAATTCAAAAAGACTACACAACTCGTAGGTGACGCCCAACTTTCTCGTTGAAGCGACAATACCTGTGTCTTTCGTAATGGGATGTACTCACACGTGCAACAGGTTTTGCTCATTCTTTGACTTCCTGGATGATAAAAAGACCAGGAGTCCCTGAATGAAACAGTGGTTCCCAACTGGTCGAGCCATGAGGTCCAGATTTCTCCTTAGTCATTAGTTCAAGGTCCACATAATGTAATACATTCGGTGTCACACTTGGGTTTGGCTATGTCGTCGATCTAGTTTGCTGTCTCTGTCAAGTAGCTGTCCATTAGTTACTCACCCTACAGCAGGAAACGGTGCTTCAAAATAAAAGGTCTGTGCCGGAAATGCACTGTACTGAAAAATAAAGTGAGCTTTTTTATAAACTTGACATGTTTGCAAGTCACACTTTTGGACTGTGACCCACCAGTTGGGAACCACTGGGTAAAACACATCAGGTAAGATAACATGACATTTGGGCACAGAGCATAGTCAAGTTAGTTAGCTAGCTATTTCGTGATGTATATAGGTGACGAGAAGAGTTCACACAAAACTAAATGGCACTGACACAAATCTATGACACACTCTTGACTTTCTACTAATGTTTACTGACGTGCAAAATTATCTTCTGAATTCACAAACATTACATGTGTAATTCATAGCACAAATCAAGCGGGATCTAAAAATGATTTGTCCCTTGCTGTTGACAAACAAGCATATTTTTCCCAAAATAGGTTCTCATGGGAAACACCAGGAGGGGAGGGACTTTGCCTGTCTATACTATGTATACGTTGTTTAGTGTGGCATTACAATACCTTTGTCCAACATGTTAATACAGTTACACACATTACTGTATGTGTCATGAAGTGATATTCATCAGTCTGTTTTTGGGCTGGTGTCACAGCTCTTCCCATTCAGAGCAGCCATAATCAGACTTGTTTGGACATGCACGGTTGGGAGTTTGGTGGTATCAGGTGAAAAACGTGACATCAATGCCTGTTATTTTGATACGCAGATGCTTAGATGCTCATGTTCACGTTTACAATGATGCTGCAAATTTACATTGTTTTTCCTCGGCTGAGATCAGAGAGCTTGGGGTGAGAGCCCTGCTCATGTCCCTGGGGAACCCCGCGTCAACCTGCTTATGTAAGTGTTGTTTACTTTAACTCTTGTGGGCGTGCGGATGTGTGCACGGGCACCCTATGCACTTTCAAATGTGACACTACATGTGTTCAAGTGCGTGCGCAAGTACGAGTTCAAAAGGCTCCCGTTACAGCTGACCACCCAGACCTGCTACTTTCTCCCTCCACAGGAGGCGTTTGGGGAGATGCCAGGGATACCTCCCTGTAAAAATAGGACAGATCATGGGGTGGCCTCAGGCTCCAGTGTCCCTCATGTGACTGGGCATGCTCGCACTCAAGTGCTTCCACATAACAACACGGAGAAACATGCACACGCAGCTAAATGGCTAATGGGCACATAAATGGATGTTATTATAAGGTAGGTGCACACACAAACAGGGGTGAGTGTGCATCTGAAGAGATACAAAAACACACACCAAGTGACAAACTGTAACCCTATCCTGCATGTATTGCTCAGTTTATGTAAGTGCATCAGCTAATCTAAAATAAGCTGGATGAGAAAAATACGTGTGCACGTGTATAAATGTGTTTGACAAGCTGTAGACATTTAAAATCAGCCTGAAAATACATTATTTTTAAGACAAAATCAACGTTCAAGTCCAATTTTGTGTTCGAGCTTCACATCTGAGTACACAGTATCTGTTGTACTGACCTACTTAGTTCAAATAATTTTCCCTAAAATTACTGTGTTGCTGTTTTTATTGATTTTCGCACCTCAGTGTTCACAAATATAAAACCAAAACCAGCTAAAATTAATCAAAATCTACAACCCGATTTTCCTCATTACAGTAGCTGCCTCGTCTGCCGCACCCTTCCCAGCCATCCACTTTGCTGCTCCAGTTAGCTCGCTAGACAGCAACCCTGAATAACCCCGGCAACCCCTCCCTCTCTTCCCCTCCTCAGCCCACTTCTACAGAATAGCTGCCTTACTCGTTTTAGTTTTCCCCCCATCTTACATTGGAACCATTCCTATTACTAAGTCACCAGACCTCCTCCTCTTCTACCACTCATGGTCTCCCTCGCTCTGTTTCTCTCAAACCCAACAAAAGCCAGTGTTTCTACAGCAAGTAGAATTGGCGGGTGAGGGAGAGAGGGAGGAGGAAAAAAAGGCGAATGAGAGAAGAGAAAAATCGATGCTCTTAGCATTCCAAAGGGATGACTCAACCGGCTTTACAAAAAGCCCTCAACATAGACAACACCGTAGGGAGACGGGGGAGAATGGCTGTGCGTGTTTGTTTTCTCCCCGCGCCTCTGTGCAAATTGTGTATGCTTTTGAATGCATCTGTGAATGTGCGTGCATCCACACTTTTTGTGTCTGTACTGACTAAAGCCTTTTAAGACGTTATTTCAGTGATCTCAGAAAGACAGTGTGGGTGGGACTTGCACCTTTTTATCCATTCAAGGCTTACAGACTGCACCGGGAGGCTTGCACTTACATGCTCGAATCATTTTAGATACTGGCTCACGTCCTAGCATTTTTTATATAAACCACAATATCAAACTCTCCATAAAAAAAAAAAAATCCCAAAACATTAATCTTCATGCTAATCCACCCAGACTCAGTACATCAAGAACTGGGCAATGGAGGAGCTGCAGAAGTAAAGAATCGACTGACACACTGTCACTCAAGAGTGTGACGATTAAAGTATCCCTGCAGGCTAAAAAAACAATACTGAAAAGATCTGTGCGGAGTACATCTATCTGAGCCTGAACTTTTAAGAGAACACGTGAGACTCAGCCACGTTAGAAAGTATGCATGTGTTAGAGGTGTGTGGGCATGTGCACAATTATTTGTCTTCCTGTCTATTCATTCATAGTCAAAGCTGTGTGAAAGACTGTTGAAGCTGGAGTACTGGAGTTTATGCTGGCCTTACACCAAACGACTATTTAAGCAATTTCACTGCTGCAGACAAATTTATAATGTTGGAATAAAATCATAGTTTTACTTCAGCTTGGTTTAAGGTGGTCATAAAACTCAGTCTGAGCTGGCTTATGATCAGTCTTTTTCTCGTCCTCGTGTAAAAACAAAATAAAAAATGTTTGATTTTATCTTAAGTTTTTAGTCTTGGCTCACGTAAATAGTGAAATTCAACTACGTGAACCAATAGGTGTGCTCACTCCAGCACCAAACTAGAGGCAGCAAAGCAGGTTTTTAAAGATATGTAGGAATTATTAATATGTTTTATTTCTTAAAGGGGTTTTGCCCTTATATCTTCCACCAGGAGCAGGATGGGAAATAATCTTTAAAGGAATCTAGTTGTCTTGCAAATAGCGACTCTGCAAGAACCCCCGTCTTTGTAAAATCTATTAGTGTGTGACTAAAAACTCAGTCTTTAGATGTGAGAGGGTGTCAGCTCTGGCCTTGCAAAAGTCTTTTTTAAAGTCCTCTTATTATTTCTAATGTATATTAGAAATATACATAACATTTATAAATCATGATTAACAGCCAATTAATTTAAATTCTTCTGGCGTCTGTCTGCTCAAACATACAGGTGTGCATTCCTGTGTTATGTTTGCATAAATTTAATCTTACCAGAGCTGCAGCTTTTGTCCTGTGCCAGAGGCTGCATAGGCTGAGAAGGATGCATCGAGCTGCGTGCTGAGTGGGACTGGTGCTGGGAGGACGGACCCACAGCCTCCTGGTCGGATTGACCAGTCCTGTTCCACATGTTGACAGATCCACCGCTGTATTTACCTGGGAAGAAAGTTTAATTACAGATTGAGTCAAAATGAAAAACCTGGACTTTCATGTGATTTTGTTCAGGCTCTACACAGATCTGTTTGAAGAAATTCACAGTCCGTGTTTACCAGGGTCTCCCCAAGCTCCTGTCCCATCATCGATCTCCATCCTTCGGCGAATGGACTCTGGAGAAGGCTCTTCCCACCCAGTTGCCACTTCCTCCTTCTGACCTACTGTGGGCATGGGGCCTCCCAGCCAGCCTGATGGAGGAACACATAAGAATAAAAGTGAGTCAGCAGTTGTACGTCCTCCCACTTACTTTTCTTGCTCTTGTTAACAGCTAGAATTCAGTTTTGGTGCCATATAGTGTTGTTTACTTAACACCTAAACACAGACATGCAACTATAAGACGGCTTGCTCATAAACAAAAGGAAAAACACTTATTCTGGAGAATGTTTCTGACGGGATGAATTACCCCAGTAATTACCTGTAGGCTTGTTAGGGGCTTGATTGCCTCTGGACATGTTGGATTCAGGACCTTTTCCCCACTCGTTGGAGGGTTTGGGATTTGGCTCACCCCAGTTCTGGGCTCCGTGGTTGTTCTTCATTGGCTCACCCCAGCCTTGGCTGTTACTCTGAGGGTTGGGTTTGTGGACCGAGTCGCCCCAGTTGGAGCCTGGGTTCGGAGTGCTCTGGTCTGGAGTATTTGATCCTCCGCTCCCCACCCAAGTGTTGCTGCTGCTGGTGTTGGTTCGGCTTGGCTCGCTCCAACATCCAGAGCCTGACCGGTCGCTGTCGCTGTCCCAGCCCACTGAGCTGGCACCTTTTTGGGGCTCCCCCCAATGGTTGCTGCTCCCTGCTCTGGCACCATCTCCGTTACCCCAACCTTCACTTCCATTTCCACTACTGGAACCCCAGCCCTGCTGCGGCTTGGGAGCATTAGTCCATGTGTTGGACCTAAACAAAAATAATGAAGGTGATCAGTTAGGGATAAAATTACTCAAAAACTACATTTACCACCTTGTGTTACTTTCGCCAACCAGTCAAGTAGCATCCTTGTCTGTCAAGACTCATAACATATGTAGTAAACACCTCGAACGATTTTAATCAAAAGGTATCGATGCTTATTTTTTAGATGAAATACAAGGTATCATTATATTGTCATGATCTGATATGATTGCAATCAATCATTTCTGGTCTTCACTTCAAGATTATTTTTACAGAGGAGTACTGAAGCCTGATAGAAAGCTTCGTCATATGCAAGGGCGCAAAGGAAGCTAGCAGCAAGTGATCAGATCAGCTGATCTCCTGTACAGAAAACAGTGCCGCAAAACTAGAGGACGCATGAAACGGTCAGTTTTGCTGCTCTGCATAGTTGCAAAGAATCTGATGTTTGTGTGTGACACAGACAGCAGTGGAACGGCAGAGCAGCACGCCTGTAAATGACACCAAAATGCAGAAGGCACTCTAAGTTTCGTTTTTAGATTACATCACTATTTTTGGTGCAAACATTTACCTGCCAGTGTAGCAGAAAGCCTTTTGAAATATACCTGCCAAAAGGAAAATGAAGCCGAATTTGCCATGTGGCGGGTGTTAATTTCTGACCCTTTGCCCATATGTAAAGGCAATAAAATAATAATACGAAGACTCTGTAGTCCAAACTGTGATATCCGACACTTTATCGCCTCCCACATTGTCAACAGCAGCACATTACATTAGTGGAGTATGATCTCTTGAGTTATGTCTAAGTTTTGTGAGGTCACAGTGACCTTTGAGCAACAAAATCCTATCTGTTTATTGTTGATAATAAGTGAACGTTTGTGCCAAGTTCTAGGAAATTCCCTCAAGGTGTTCCGGAGATATCACCTTCACGAGACTGGGATGGACGGACAACCCAAAAACAGTATTATTGTAATGCTTTAACATGAATTACCTGTCATCTTTGTTGCTCCAGGTGTTGCTGCTGTTGTTGCTCCCCTTGTAGCTGGATCCATCGTCCCAGCCACTCTGCCCACCTCCTCCACTTGCTGGGACTTTGCTGTCCCACCCAGAGGATGGCCGCTCTCCCCAGCCAGAACCTCCTGTACCTGGGCCTGAGCTGCTCGGCCCACCCCCCCAACCTGGAAGCACATGAAAGGGAGATCAGTCTTTCGCCGACTTTTCTGTTCTACAACATAAGGTGGTGTTCTATACTTGAATATTTTTGTTTATATTACTAAAATAAATTCACAAAAAAATGTATGCAAACATTGTGGCCCTACCTCCAGAGGTCTGGGAGGGAGCTGCCGGTGTTTGTGTGCCCCATCCGGAGCCTCCGCTGCTATGCTTTCTTTCGTCTCTGGGACCTTGGTGCTGTTTGTTGACTGGAGAGTTGACATCCCAGGAGGTGTTCTGCCGTATGGGCGTCTGTCCCCATCCAGTATTGGACAGAACCCTCGGGTCCACATCGGTCCGGCACAAAGCTAGGGGTACAGGATGGTTAACTTTTCTGCGATTCCCCCCCTTTGACTGGCTGTCTCTGTCTGAGCTGGATCGGCCTCCGGAGCTCTCTCCGCTTCCCTCACTTCCTCCAGAGCGACCCCATCCTCCAGTGACACTCCCCAAGCCATGGGTTCCACCTCCTCCCCCTCCACCTCCCATGCCCATGGCGTCATCCTCCAGGCTCTTCCAGCCATTGTTGGCAGAGCTTCCTTTATGACTTCCAGCATCTGAATGGTTGTTACCGGGAGCTGTTGATCCCCATTCTCCATTTGACATCTTGTTGTTAGATGTGGAAGAGGACGATGAGGACGAGGAAGAAGACGACGCGCTGCTACCCCAGGGGCGAGGTATCCCTGCTGGAGGGCCCATCGTAGTTTGGTTGCCATTGCCTGGTGTTTGGCCTGCAGAGCCTGGGAGTTGATTTGAGCCGATACCCCAGGACAAGTTGCTCTGAGGCTGGTTTGGGTTATTGGCGGGCCCCTGGTCCCAGCGTGGGGCCCCAGTGTTATTGTGGTTATTATTACTCTTGTAAGCAGCAGTAGAGGAGATTTGGGGGTTCCCAGCCTGCATTAAGGCAGGGTTTTGGGGGTTCACAGTGTCTGCATTTGGGGGGCCCTTGTCTCCAGGGTAGGTAGTTGCGCCCCAAGGCGTACCGAAGGCCCCAGGACCCCCCAGCTCTCCTTGGGGGTGCTGGGGAGCTGATGAGGGGTTTCCATTGGCCAGCGGACCCCCATTCCCTCCTCCAATTGAGCCCCAGGAACAATCCCCGCTGAGTGGGGGTGAGGCGGTAGAGTTTGGTGGACTAGAGGTCATTGTGGCGTTAGTAGTAGTAGTAGTAGTATTCATCATAATAGTGTTATTTGGTCCATTGGATTCAGTGTTAAGGTTGGTAGGCTGTAGGCCACCATTTCCACTGTTGCTGCTTCCTAACACCTTGCTGCTTGCTGTACCATTATTCACCTCAGTGTCTTCCATCATACTGCTGTTGTTTGGAGCTGCCATGCCACCCCAGCCCAGCATGGGGGCCTGTTGGGGAGCTATACCCAGTTTGGAACTCATCCCCGCAGCCTGTGGAGGCCGTTGGCCCTGGGGCACTGGGCTTGGGGTTGAACTCTGCGGCCAGGCACCGTGGTTGGCATTTGGGTTTAAAGTGTTTGGGTTTAACCCTCCATTAATGCAGGGGGTGCTTCCACCAGTGGTGCTCAAGTTGCTGCCCCATACACCACTATTATTGACGGGCTTGTTGTTGTGGTTACCCATGTTATTGCTGCCAATACTGCTGGACCCAGCCACGGAGTAGTGGGAGGACCCGGTGATATTATTTCCATTATTTGCACCGCTGATGGTTCCCAACCCTCCGCCGATTACCTGACGACCATTGCCGTTGCTGTCTCCATTCACTGAAACGCTGACCATCATGGCAGAAGTCACCATAGAGGAGGAGGGAGAAGACGCTGTAGAAGACACAGAGGGAGAAGCATTTGCTGACATCATCATCACTGTAGTCACAGCGGCGAGGTTTTTCTCTGAGCCGATCGAGGAGCTAGAGTCTGCGTCCATGCATTCTGATGCCAACTCGGGGTCTGATCCTGACCCGCAGCCAGAGGAGGAAGAAGACGAGGAGCAAGAGAATGAAGAGGAGGAGGGAGGCCAGACGGAAGAGTTGGTTGAGGAAGGGTTGTTGGGTTTGTCGGTGCTTCCGTCCACTAGGACTTTGCCCCAGTTGCTGTTGCTGTCACTGCTGCAGGGAGAGCCAGAGGACCAGGGGGAAGGCTCATACTGCAAGTCCAAGCCAGGATGCTCCAGACCTGGAAAGAGAGAAAGGTGGACATGGTGGGGAGACTGTTAGATTGGAGATTTAAGACGATAAATCTCATGTGAATTTATTCCAAACATGTAGCAAAGCTGTCATTTTATCATTGTCAAGGAATTATAGGACAGTAAAATTTATATATTAAATAAAACAACAGATGTGATTTAAATTCCCCTCGTTCACAGTCGCTTTGAGATTTTTCTATTCCCTCCAACCTTCAGCTGCCCAACTGTTTTGGATGTGATCAGCGCCAGGCCTGAGCCTGGACACAGCTGCCACCATTTTGTCACCACAGCAGGACCCAAAAGCATGCCAAAGCTATAAACTAGGATTCAGGGAGGCAGAGGACGACCATCAGCAGGGGAGGAGAGATGGAGGGCATAGGGGAGATGGCAATTGTGTTTGAAAGGAGGGAGGGAGGATGGAAGGAGCGAGTGGAGGAAGTGGTGACAGCCGGAAAGATTCAGACTTGGTTTAAACCTTGATAGTTTTCTGAATACATTACAACTGTCTGAGATCATCTGCATTCAGACCTGGTATGTTTCTAAAATTAGACTCCAGAGACCACTTGTGATCTGATTCTGCTTTCACTGCCATTATGCGCAGACTCATTCAGTTGCAAAGGCAAGTGCCTAAATTTTCAGAGCTACAGCAACCCTCTGTGCAACACCTTACATATCAACATTTGCCAGCAGTCTTAGTCACTCAGACAGCATTCTTGCAGTGGGAGCCCCCATTCATTTGCTGTGGCAATGAATTAAAGTACTGCTCATGCTACCTGCCAATGAAAGCCTTTTAATGTGAAGGCAGTGTAGTGCAACTTCAACATGAAATAATTTTTTAATGTGTTGAGAGTAAGGTTAGCTTACATTACCAAATACACATATTTCTTTGACAGTTTTTTGTTTTATGATTTGAGACACAGATTTAGGCAACTTATGAAAGGATAGCATGTAAGGATATCTAGCAAGAACGGGCCTTCAGTCTTGTTTGTTCTGACTTATGAACACAATGAAAACAATAAATCTTTCACCACAGAGGGGAAAAAAGATTATGCAGGAGCGTTCAGCGTTTGGTTTCTGAACAAACCTTATTTTACCAATGTTATGATGACACAGAGGGCAGCATGCCCACAGCATTGGCTCTGAGGCAGCTCAGCAATGTTTTATTATTTGAATACCAGCTTTTACTAGACAAGTCACACTTAGCCGTCATATTCTTTCAATCACAACATCCACAGCTTTTTTTCTTTTTCCTGTTTCAATCGCCCATCTCCGGGTCCTTCTCTCACTTTCAAAGCCTTTCTTTCACAGAAACTGGTTGCCAGATCTCTGTGGCGCTTATCGTGTTCCCTTGCCAAGTCTCCTCTTGCACCCTTTCCACAACCACTTTCTCACTCACTCATTCAGCTCTCTCTGTCTCTCTGATATGCCATGAATAAAAATAATAAAATGCATCATCTGCCAAGGTCAGGCCAGACTGGGTGTACCTAGTCTGTCAATCACGAAGCAGACAGCCAAAGTAAGACATTGGGAGGGAGAATGAAACACAAGAAGAACGTGGAAGGAAGGAGGCAATGTGTAGTCACCTGTTTGATTAGGGGAGTGGCTGACGGAATCCCGAATGGGAGCCATGCCTGGAAACAGAGAGAGGAAAGACTGTCAAACAGACTTAGAGGGAGTTAGAGACAGAGCCAGAAAACAAACACAGTGGGGAGATGTTAGAGGCAGTTGGGGCAGATAGGACATTTAATAAGAATCAAGCAAACAGACAAGAAAACAAGAGTGTTAAAGTCAGAGGGTTTCAGAAGAGCTTGCAAGTAGAAGAGCACAAGTGGACAGACCCTGCTAAATGCTGAGCCTAAGTTATGCCTCATTTTCACTGCATAGTTCAGCTCAACACGACTCAACTCGACTCCACTGTTGGTACGAGGTGCTTTTCTCAATTGCATGTACCACTGCAGATGTAGGTCGGACTCTCAGCTGATCGCGATAGAGACGCCGTGTAAACTGCCATTACATCAACGTTTTTAACATGACACTTGCTGTATTTTTTTCTCAGCAACCAAACAGAGGAATGTCTGCACAGAAACTGACCACAGCCACTTGTTAAAAAATTGGGTCGAGTGAATTTTAAAAAAAAATGTGGCCTGGCTACTTAAAAATGTTGTGTTTGTGTCGTGCTAGTTCCTCTGATCAATCAGTGGTCTGCAGTGTTTTAGCGACAGCGACAAAGTACCAGATACTATCCAAACGTTTGCAAGTGAAAAACTAAAAATGAAATGCTCCACGTGGGTCAACTCAAGATGTGCCGGTACCATGCAGCAGAAATGAGGCTTTGACAGTTATAACTGCTTATCCACATTACAATATAAATTATTTAATTGAGTATTTCAATTTAAGTAACTCAGCAAATACGTAATTAAGCTTTTAAATGTGTGTCTGCTTATTCTGAATTTAATTTTTTCCCCCTTTTAGCACAATCTGCTTCAATGAGTTTTTCACTGAGATATCAGCATGTTTCAGGTATTTTGCTGTAAATTGCAGTTATGATAAAAATTCAAAACAAGCTGACCAAATTTAACGTAATCCAAAAACCTTAAAAAACTAGAAACTTATTTATCTTAAGGTCAGTGTTGCACGAAAGAAGCATGCTTAGAATGCCATTTAGAGCAGCCACCACTCAGAAGACTGTAATAAATTCAGTTTCGTTCTATGACTAGATAAGTTTGTTTCCAACTATTCGGCATAGAAAGACAAGTAGAAACTCATCAGAATTTCTGAGCAAGAGCACACCAACATTTTGACATTAATTGCCATTCAAGAGTAATTGTACAATTGTTTTCTTTTGACAGAGTGATTGTGTCGTCAGGTGTCTCTGTATGTGTTTGAGGATACAGACTAGCTTACCTGTGAGTGCGGCTTGCGGCTGCGGCTCCTGGCTGGGCAGGAGGGCGTCCCCTGGCTGAGTGGAGAACAGGTGACCTCTGGTTCCCAGGTCGACAAAGGGGAGGTCAAAGGTCAAAGCTCAGAGGGCACAGCCTCAAGGGTCTGACGTGAAGAGGCAGGGCTTGTCAGAGCGGGCAGCAGGCTGATCAGGCCCCCTTGGCATTGCTGAGGACTGTATGTGTGTGTGTTTGTGTGTGTATGTGTGGGGAGGGGGGAAGGGGGGGATGTGGTTTAGATTTAGGACTCTGCCTTGACTTGGTATGCTCTGGCACTGCGGAGAGAGA
This sequence comes from Cephalopholis sonnerati, assembly GCA_019142605.1. Taxonomy (NCBI): domain Eukaryota; kingdom Metazoa; phylum Chordata; class Actinopteri; order Perciformes; family Serranidae; genus Cephalopholis; species Cephalopholis sonnerati. Next base: position 29,815,071 of record JAGQAX010000016.1, read on the forward strand.
TGGAAAGAGAGAAAAGAGGAGAAAAAGATGGTCAATATACTGTATGTATGAATTATCAGTAACTTCCAAAACAATCGTTTTAAACCACTCAGTCACAACATCCATCACTAATAGCATTTCAGACATTCATGGATGGAACATACTGTGATGTTAATCCACAGTGATGTGCACTGTGCAGGATCAAACCATCAATGGCAGTGTTTCCCCTATTATTTTACAGGCCAACGAGAACCCTGCCAGGCCAATACAATTTTTCTTATTGCCCAACATACCAAACATCCATTCCAGTGCTGCCCCTTTATTGATTCTACAGCGGCACACTGGGCATTGTGAACTACAGCGGCGCACCACTGTGTAAGTCCACAAACGAGGCAAGTGTCTGTGGTTAGTTCCTATGTCTGTAATAACAGGTGGTAGTGAACGACACGCCAACGTGCTGACAGATTCGGTGTTTTTGTGGTTATAGTTGAGTTAGACCAGAGAACATTTGGCGATGCTGTTTCGGCTTCATCGTGCTCCATGTCAAGACAAACTTAATCCCTGGCGTTTGCTCGTGGTGCTCTTCACCACTGTTTTGGAAGAAGGCAAAGACGGGAGGAACAAGTGAACCACCATTACAAGTGACATACTTTCTTTTTAAATTAGTGCTGTGCGGTTGATCCAATTTATGCTGATGTGATGAGTGGTCCATTTTGAGAACTAATAAATATTTGACAATGAGGCGAACTGTCAATTATTTAAGGAACCTTGAAAGTGTGGAATTTGAGAACTGAATTTGGTTTGGCGGCAGAAAAAGTGCTATGACACCAAATAGAAAGGTTTGACTTGAAAACTGGCCTATTGTGCACTTAGCCAAGGTCAGTGTGATAAAAAAATTTTTATCCCCTGTGACAGAGTGATGATCACCACAAGGAGGATTGCAGTGGGATTGTATCTAGCAATACTGAAAATGAAACAAGTGGTGTTGCCTTCACTGTCAACAATCTCAACCAGCGCCACCCTACACAAACAGACTACGCTGATCACTGTTCTTATGGTTTCCACGTGGCATCTCCTAAGCTTTGATGCATGGTTTTATTTTAGTGGATGTGCAGGCCAACTCCAAAGGAGGCTACTGCATAACTATGAAGGTTACAAGTGTTGGCTCTACAGCCTGAGTTGCCAGTGGCAGCCACTTTGACTATGCCAACACAAATATACTATTGAAATACATTTGGAGCATTTTTGCAGCCTTATGCTTTCCCTCTTTTCTCCTGTTTAAAGAGACTAATTATTCCCATCTCTCTGGTACACTGAGTGTGAGACAAGTATGTGAGTCAGCTTGGTTAGTCAGAAAAAGTACCATGAAGAAGGAGGTAGAGGGGGACTGACCACTTCACACACCATCTCTTCTTGAAGGGGGATGAATGTGAATGGGTTAGACTAGATTAAGGTTATACAACAGGTTTAAAGTTGGCAGCACTGCCCTAGGACGTTATGGCAAGCAAACCCTATTAACCTAGAGCAGCAGAAGACAAGAAATAAGGGAGCAAAGATGAGAGAAAGGGAGGCAAAAACAATCAAAGAACGAATCAACAGAGAGGAGACGCATACATCCTTCAGTAAAAGTGGACATGTGTGTTTGACAGCGGGAAGAAAAGTGAGTGTGTGCTGTCTCCTGACCTTTTCCTAGTGCAGGTTAGCAAGTGTTAGCACTCTCTGCCTGCTGCAGCGGTACACAGGTCTATTTATAAACCTTCAGTTCAAATAGCAACCACTCTGTTCACCAGCCAATATGATAAGTGAACAAACAAACCCATGTGTGGACAATAAGTGAGTCTGCAGATGCAATGAAGCATGCATGCGTTTCAAGTCTTGAACACGTGTGAAAGATTTTTATTGATTCTAATATTCAATGTAGAGTGGCGTGTTTATTGCAGTTAGAATAATCTTATTGCAACAAGACAAAATAATCCAACTACTGCAGTTCACACAAGGAATAAAGGTTTCTTTCAGACACACAACTCAGCAACCAATGCTATAAAACCGAACATACAGACCAGACGCACCTAACTGAGGCCAAACTCCACCTTTGTTAACTCACAGCTAAACCTGGGCATACAGCCAGCATCTAAACATAAAGCCTGCCAGAAGCTGCTTAGCTGCCCTCTGGAACCAATCAAAAACACATGACAGGAATATCATCATCATTAAAAAATTGCAGAAAAAAATGGCCCAAAAGTATTTTAAGAAGATTCATTATCCAAAAGACAACAACAGAGCAGAAAGGTAAAGTATTGACCTGTTCCCTCCAGCAGCCACAGCACTAAAAAGGGCAAGCCCATTCCAGCAAACTGAGTTGTTTACTTCCACAGATCTTGACTCAACCTTCCTACATGGAAAGACCTCTGTCAACCCTAAAGCATCCAATTCAGAGAGGCTACGCAGGGAAAAACCGCCTGTCCTTATAAGGGGGTGCAAATGGATATAATGTAGAAAGATGTTGAACACGTCACTTGAAGCAGAGCTCATAATGCACCAAACCAAAATAATGGGATTTTGATCCGGTGTTGCACAATGAACATGAAAGCATTTCCCATAAATTCCACTTTCAGAGTCAGAATCTAGTTTACTGGCAAGTAGGTTTCACATACAAGGAATTTGCTTTGGTGTGTTGGTGCACAGACAAGAAACATAAAATAGACTAGAAAATTTTGCAAGAAATTTTGACGGGTGCCTGCTGCCGTCACCAGATGTTATTAATAGCAGTACCTGAGTCATTGATGTGTACTGCCTACTTCAAGTATTGCAAACTACATGTAATATCTACTACATCTACTACAGTTACTGAGCAGATTCCATTGTCATATTTTTGCAACCAGCACAAATTTTCCTACGTTTTCATGTATAATTGTGTATGTAGAGTGAAAATTGTGGCTCTGAATTCTTAAGAAGATCTTCCAGCTCTGCCACACTCAAGCGATGATGTCACCACTCTAGCTCTGTCTCACTGACACCCATTATGAAGTCTGAAATGTCTGAAAAACATTATATGTAAACTGTGATTTCTTAAAAAACGTTTGCGATATCAAAATGTCCATTTGGTCCAACAAAGTAGAGAGTGATGTGAGCTGTTCAAAATTTGAATCAAAGTATGACGATTTGGTGCGGCCTCAAAGAGGAGCAGTTTTACGTCGATTTCTCAATGATCTCCAATCACTCTGAATGGGAAATATTATGCAGCTTTTTTTTTTTTTTTACGAATTTTGTACAAACCACAAGGCACATCTGAGAAAAGTCACAGCACTATATACCCAAATTTGACATGATTTGATGTATTTTTTGCCTATGTGTTAGCAACGCTGCGGGACGAGTTTTGTTTTTACAGAAGATTAAAAATAATACAAATAAACACAAGGAATAGTAATTACACTACAAAACATTAAAAAAAAAAAAGATTTAAAAATAGGTAACACATGTTCACCCCTTCGGCACCGAGCGTGAAGGCTCCAAAACTTGTAGCCCTGCTTGGTTGTGCATTTCGACCACGCACCTTGTAACTACGCGTTTATTGGGTGTGCTACACTTTTTAATTTCACAGGGGCGCCTTTGAGGGAAGACTGGCTGGAGTTCTCAACAGGCTGAACTGAACAGACCCACGTGAGTTGAAGCCCGAACTCGGCCAGTCCAAGATCATAACATAAAGTGCTTAACGCTAGCCTGACCAAGCCGAACTCCCCCCAAAAAGCAAGAGCGGCTTCTATTGCCTGGGACACACCGGCTGTGTGGCTGTGAAAGCCACGCACATCTCCAGCGGAAAATGGACGAGGACAGTTAATCCGACTCTCCACGCTATATTTCCCCACCAGAGAAGTTCCCCGCTCTAGCCAGGAGAAAGGACAGAGAGCCCGGCAGAAAGCCTGGGTGCTTCCTTTCCCTCTCCCCCTGCCTGCACTTTAATATATTTTATGTATCTACATTAAAAAAAAGTTTCCACAGCCTGAGCCCTCCATGACTCAGCCAATTAACGATCATTTTTGGCTCGAACCCATTCCAACCCGACAGGCTTTTCGCAATTCATTGGGCTCAGACTGAGGTTGAGAACTCTAAGACTGGCTGAGCAAGTTCGCCTGTAAACATCTCTAACGATTTCTAATAACGACTCTTTATTGAGAAACCATATGGACAGTCAAATGGCTTTAAATTAGTGGAAAAATATAGCTACTGCACTACAGAAAGAGGAGGCTTAGATCACTGCAAAAGCTAAAACCAGTCTCCTGGAAAAAGTGGCAACCAGAGGTTGAAAAAATAATTTTGACTTGCAGGTAAGCAAAAATAATAATTACAGTACATAAATTCAATGTATGGGAGTAGGCTGGTGCTCTTTACTGTTGCCAGGCGGCCTATTTTTCCAGTTACGTTCTTGTAGCTCCCGTGCCATCTACGGAGGGTTGTGCCATAGTTTCTCATAGTAACAAAAGTCTTTGGGTCCTTGCCAGTGGGGGTCCAGGGTGTTGTTGATGAGGCCAGCAGCAGATGGAAGAAACTGTTTTCTTGTTGGTTATTATTGATTGGCCACAAAGTATTGTCTACGTAATATTGTGTGTATGTTTTTACAAGCATTGAAAAAATTAAACAATTTAGTCTATCAACAGAAAAATATCTAATTATTTTAATAACCAACTAATTTAAGTCATGTTTTAGTTTTGTTTTAGTTTCTCAAAGTGAGAATTTATTTCTTCTCTTTGTGTCATGCGATCATAAACCCAATACGTTAACGTTTGGAATATTTTTCAGACAAAGAATTTAACTTGATGATCTCTTGTGAGGGGTATGTTTAACTTTTTTCCTTACATTTTTCAGGTAAAATGATCTATAAATGTCTATTTACAATTCAATATTTAAATTAATTATCAGAACTATCTGTGTTTTTAATTTGAGGGCCAATTTATCTGTTGAGCTAGTAAGTGCTACACACAATGGCTTTTTTCATGAATGTGAAAACGTTAACGCCTGGTAAATATAAGCATGTTCTTTGCCGCTGCTCAGTACATAGAGTACAGTTTGTTCCTCTTTCCCTGTGCTCCCATCTGAGAACAGCTTTCATGAGGGCCCCTGGAGTTGGCAGCGGCTCGACTGCTGCTATCATCTTACAGACAGAGCGGGTTGAGGGGGGGGAAGAGGGAATATAGGGACAAGACACAAACAGAGAGAGTGGCTGAGGGATAGAAAGAGAAATGTGAACAGAATAGTAAAAAAACCCAAGATGTCGAGGTAAGGGGGAGGAAGACAGAAGACAGAGAGAGGTGGAATGTGAAAAAGGAGGGACAAAAAGGCAAAAAGGCAAAAGAGTAAAAGCCTGTCACTGAGGCTGATGTGAGAGGAATGCAGCTGCAGCTTCTAACATGTATAAAAAGCAAAGAGGTCAACTTCCTGAAGTCAGCAGCACATGAACCCAGTACAATGTGTACTCCGTTAAACAGACGCAGCAAGACGCAAAGAAACTAAAGAGGCAAGTTGGCAAAACGGCCAACATGCTGAAACCTACAACGGTTGAGGGAAGGATCAACAGCATTAACCAAGGAAGTGTTTTTGGCCCCGTTTCCTACCTTACCTGTTACATAAACTAACCTGGAGAGTAGGAGTAGAACAGAGGTGGATCTAAACCAAGGTACATCTGAATAGACTTGAAAGGCTGATGGGCAAATGCACGCATACCAAAACAGAACTTGTAATAAGTGCAGGTATATCTGCAGGGACATTTGAAGATATCTGAGTCCTAGGTACTTGGGAAACTTTCTCCACTGCTAAAAAGCAGGCGAGCTGAAATAAATCTGAAAAGCACTACATTCAGACTGGTTTTGTGTTGTACGGAGGGATGCGCTGATTGTGAAATTTTTGACCACTACCAATTTTATATTGAGAAATTTGCCCAAAAACAAATGCTTCCTTTTGTTGTTTTTGTTGTTACTCATTTGCCCTTTTATTCCAGGGAAAGAGAGAATTTTCATTATATAAAAATCTGTTTTGATAAGCTTTCCCATGAAATAATCTTTTTAAAACTGCTTCAAAAGCCTTTTTTCTTTTTGAATTATAAATATTTCTCTATTATTGCTGTGAAAGCATCAACAAATTTTCCTTCAAACAACTTTACTCATTCAAGGTTCTTGCCAAAAACTGAATTTTACAAGGTTACACAGAACATCTCAAAATAAGGTTATCATTTAAAAAAAAATCTTTGTTCACCCAAAACACGTGTGTTTATTGGTCATTTTATCTGCTGATAGGCTGATGGCTGTCAACAAGGTGAATACTGGCTGATACTGATGTTCAGCTGATTAATCAGTGTATCCCTAGTTGTATGTAAAGAGTAAAATTTGGATACTGAATGTTTTAATTTCAGAGGCAGCTTAATTTGCCTGGCATGGGTATTTGTTTTAGATTACTTGTACTATGTTTAGAAGGTGATGCCAATTACTAGAGACACCATACATTTATTTAACAAAGGTCAGCAAAAGGACAAACGGTGCATTTTGCATGCTGAGAGCTGTTTGACTCGACCATTTAAAAAAATCACTCTGAATGCAGTGACTGTCAACTGAACATTGTTTTTAACTAAAGGCGCTTTTCACGTGTCCTGCTGTTGCCATGCAACTACAAAATCTATTTGAAGCATGGTGCTTTGTTGCCAGAAGCTGACATATTCTTTAACATCATTTGCATGCCAGTTAAACACATCGGGCCCTCGGCAACAAAACTTAGTGTTGAAAATGAGAGAAATGTCTGCACAAAGAGTGGGCGGAATATGAGATATAAAGAGCACACAGGTAAAGAGGTCATGATATGGAGTGACTATACAGTTAGTGCTGGAAGAAAATTGATTTCTGCCGTCATATCACTTCAAAAGCATTAATGCAGTCACTGCACTTTTTTATGTTGAACAAATACACATTAATTAAAGGTCTGTCGGAGCGTACATGGACATGTTTCCTCATCCTCTGTTCCTACCTCTGTCTCACTGTGTTTGAAAATCTGCTCCAGCTCTAACACAAGCACATTGTCAAACAATCCTCATAGTCACGGACATGTTTAATTTGGAGGGCTTGCACTGCTGGCTCTTTGTGCTGTATACACTATATGCTATATATACTGTGTTATTATAGATTGTGCTTGACGCAGTTTCAATTAATCTTTAGTGGGGCAACCCATCCCAGAGCTATTCTCTGGACTGAGCCAACCAGTGCAAGAGCTCCTGTTAGGGAAGACCTTGTTGTTATGGCAACATTCCTAAACACTCCCAACTCCTCTGGGCTTGTCCAAGCAAGATGACATAAGCGCAAGGAGAACATGCCAGTGTCTTTCTCTCTCTCAAATAAGCAAAAACCCTCATTAATCAATAGCTAAGCTGAGGGGAAATTTGGGAGTGGAGGCACGCAGTCTGCATTGTTTCTGCTTCAACTGCGATCAATGTGAGGGCGTGAAAAACATGAGGAAGTGTAAAGAAAACGTGTAATATACTGGAGTGCAGGTGTTACTGTGCTGTGCGTGACTGCGTCCCTTTCATAACAGTGTGCTGTACATGAGATTGCATGTACAGCGAGTGTGTGCAGGAGCAGATAAGCCCACTTGTCACACGGTGCACTGCCGTCACAGCAACTTTGGGAGGAGTTTGCAGGGGCCCCCTCACACATATCAAACCCAAACCAAGAGACATGTGTGCAAAGGGACAAGCTTCAGGTGTTGTGTATGACTCATTAGCTGGTTTGTCTATTATTCAGTCATCCATTTGATTTTATAGTCACCTGTCCAGACACACCCAGGTAGGTGGTGGATGCTGCCAGGTATTCTCTGGAACTTTTGTCTACTCTATAAATAGTTTTGAGCAGTCATTAGGCGCATTGGTCAGTCCCTTTCTAATTGCTGGTTTGAAAACAACAGGTGGATTTCATAAGTCTTCTGGGAGTTGAGCGTGTTTTGTTTTATAGAGTTCCTCTGATAGTGAAAAACGTTCATTACAGGGTGATGTCTTCAAAAGTGTTTATGTCAGTGGGGCTGGGTATTTTATTAAATATCAGCACCAATACCAGTACCCCTAAACTGATACCAACACCAGTAGAGTACTTCATTTGATACAGCAATAATATCAAACATTTTGGAGACATCTCTGCACGCTAAGCTGCCAGCTCCATCAAACACACGGCACTCAACTTCACCACACCAGTCTGTAATGACTTCAGACGGTTATTAAAGGGTTCAACAACAGTGTCAAGTGGTGTTGGTGTCACTCGGTGTTGGATGTTGGCCGCTGCTGCTGTGTTGGCTTGTGCTAACTGACCGATGCGGAGGCGAATGTTCGCTGGGTGGAGAGTGACTCTGGAGACAGTAGCAACAGAAACTTTGCTGATCCAGCGAGGAGTCAGGACAGTTCAGGACCAGATCCTAGATGCAATAGGATTTTATGCAGGTATCGTTTGTCTGGGGGGGCTTTGACGCTGCTTATTACCGTGTTTTTCAGTCAAGGAGACAGGAACGAGGGCTTTTATATTACGATATTGGGCTCAGTGGTCAGTGAACCTAGTGCAATAACTAGAGGTTGGGAATCACCTCAGACCCCACCATATGATATTTTAACAATACTTAAGTCACAATACAATATTCCCGCAATTTTTTCATTTTGCCACATGCTAAATATTTTGGTAGCATATATTTTCATATATTACCATGTATTACTTTTTTCAACTGCTAATGATATCCACCAAGGAAATCAAATTATCGGTTTCATCTAATAAGATGAAGTTTTTAGTCCGGCAATCTCACTTCAGTCATTTTTATTGCAGCAAAAACTGTCTGGTGGACTGAAAAGGCCATTCATTTTATGATTATTGTAAGCTACCAAAAGTTTAATTTGTATTTGCAATATTAATAGAAAAAAAATAAAAAAATGTAGCCACACCTGGCTAGTCAATGAGACTCTGTGTGAAATTGGGGCTAAGTTTTACAGTAATTAAATTTCACAACTGGTGCAGAATAATGGTGCAGCTGTACAGGCAAGTATGATCAAAAGCAGAAAAACGTTATGTTCCTACTGGATTCAAGACCAAAGATAATCAAACTGGTACAAGCCAAAGAGCTGCTGACGACTGGGGGCAAATCAGCCTATAGACTCCAGCTATAGTAAGACACTGTTAAGTACAGACAGTGAGTCTTTCAGAGGTACAGTGATCACACTCGTGTTATTGTTTAACCATTATCTGAGGGGAGGAGCTCACATGCCGATAAATGTCTGTGCCAGTTCAGTTTGATACCACGGAGACTTAAACTCTGAGCTACTTCTCTGTTTGTACTGAGACAAACAAATCTAACAATACAATACGAGGGGGAGACTCTAGACACAGCAAGATGACGGGTGGAGAGGAGCGAAAACAAAAGCAAGAGACAGAGAGAGCAAGTGAAACACAAAGACACACTCAAGGTCAGGGACAGACGCTATCAGACTTCCTGCCTACACTAGCCATGACAGTAGTTTCAGCTGTAACTGAAGTAGGCTAGTACAAACAGGACTCAATGGAAACTGCAACGGCGATTCAAATGGAAAACACTTCTACGTCACATGGCAAAGTACACCGGCGCTGTCATAAGAGCAAAGCACCCTGCACTTCAGGGACAGACAGAGCCCAGACCACACAAGGACGAAAAAATGCTGGAAAAATAGACATCTAAACATTGTGAAATCCATGAAGGCTTTAAAGCCAAATGTACTGGTAGTTTAAAAAAATAAAGTAGAACTTGATGTCTTGAGCCAAGTAGTTTGTGGATTTTCTCAAGTCCTCTGTGAGTTAAACGTGCTTTGCTTTTAACACTGCACCAGTTTCTATCATCTACTGCCAGAATTATGTCTCCACACAAAACTGCAGCACTGATAGTTGTGAAACTGTTTTTACTACCCTGAGTACAATTCTGGAGATATGCAATATTAATCCCATCCTTGCTTACTGTGCACAATTGCAAGTGGTGTTTGGAAAAAGGGGCCTTTTGAACACTGAGAATTGTAGTGACTGGTTTTAGCGGCACATCGCTCATGACAGATAAATATTTCTGTGCAAGTGTCCTAGAAGTGGCAGAACACCCTGAATCCTCGCAGAGAGTAACTACATTTGCAGTGGCAAATCAATACAAACATTTAGACACAGCACGGAGCAATGGCATTATCTTTCCTCAATTTTCACACAGCACAACCATCCCACAGCTGCTCCTTCTCTCACCTTTTGACCAGTCCTGTATCTTCTTATCCTCCGTCCTCGTCACACTCTCCGTCTCTCTCTCTCTTCCATCCACTGTTCTTCCCTCTATGGGTATGTTCCCTGTGAACAACAGGAGGAATTACCGTTACTGTCGTCGTCGTTGCTATTGCATTTTGTGTTTTATGTGGCACAGTTACAATGATATACTTCAATAACTCCAGGGTGGAAGCTTAGGCTCTGGGAATTTGTCATGATTTTTGCCCTTTAAAGGGGAAGTTTGCCAATTTTCAACCAGCTCGGTCTTGGTGAATGTCTGATGGCAGATGGGGGAGGAGATCCCTGTGCTTGCAGCACAGGGGAAAGCCAGGGGCTGGACTGTATCAAGAAAATCAAATATTGCAATATCTCTTTTTGAAATTCCTTGATAGCGTTGTTGCAGGGTTGACAATTGGTGCTTTCACAAACTATGTACACAATGAAATATTTGATTAATGTGGACATAAGGACTAGGTGAGTGAAGGCAAATAATACAACAGCTAGAACAGTCTGTTAAGTTCAGAAAATTTCATCACTTTACTGTAATGCAGCCTTTAAAACCAGGAAACACAACACTTATAATATCATGGCGTCCAAAATCTAAGACGACATCTATTTTTATATCTAGAAATCAGTATAATAGATATGTTGTCTAGCAGTAAGCCGAACTCTGTTCATCTGCGCACACTGTCTACACTGTGGTGACACAGGGCTGGTTAAAAACAGTAAAAATCCCTTTAAGCTTCCGTTTAACTGATAAAATTAGAAAATATTTAACAAAGTAATCTATAATAAAATAATAATACATTACTCTGTTCCTGTTTTTGGCTCTGTGGTGCTGTGCTTTGGTCATGCCATGTGAGGACTTAAAAGTTTTTTCTTTTTAAGTAACGCTAGTAATAATCAAGGAGATCTTTAAAATGGAAAATATTTTCAGAGATCAAGAGGAGCAATATTCCCCAGAAAATGGGAGAAGTGGACTGTCTTTATTTCAGAGGACATGGAGACAGCTTCACCGTGAACGTCTGGACAATAAAAGGACAATTAACACTTGGACTCATGATTACTTAACTGGTATGCCACCACACGATGTTCTCTATGGTTTTTATGTTTTGTCTAAACATTTAAAAATACTTTGAAGAATTGCACCAGTGTATATAGCCTGGTGACGACATAAAACAAGATGAAAACACCCGGCCTTAAATTACAAAAACTAGAGTACTTAAACCTTTGTAATTAAACATTTTTACTACTCTTTACTGATCAGAATATTACTCTTGTCGGCTCCCTGAAAAGACATAAAGGTCTTCCTATTAGTTTGTAATCAGACTGTGGCTTCTCCCTCAATGAGTGTCAAGTTTAGCTGCACTGGTCGCGGTGGGTGTGCCATTTAGCCTGCAGGAGAAAGCTGCAGGCTGCAGTCTAATCCGATAATGGGATTACAGCACAGCACTTACCTTAGCTATAAACAGACAGACGTACAGAGATGCTGAAACAACTTAGACAGACACCATGGCTGCACCATTCAATGTGTAATCACTTAGTTTAGCTTGATAATTGCACAGCGGCTTATTGAATGGTGAAATGTTGTCACTACACTGTCAAAGATGCTGATTCTGCATTTAGAAATGCAGTGTTTAATATGTTGGAAACATTTAACACATTAAAGAAGTAAGAAACTGTGAATAGCTATGACTTGTTTTCAATTAAATTTAACAAAAATTGTGTAAACGTATGGTGCTTCATCACTGTCAAAAAGGCAGCCCCAAGGATGCCATGAGAAAACAGCTGAAAATCACTTAACATTTGGGATGTTGATAAAAATGCATTGTCCCAGTAAATAAAAAGCTATAAATCTAATCAGTGCTGAGCTGCTGTGCACAGCAGCGATCAGAGCTGATGCTACAGCCCTCTGTGTGTTTATAGGACATCTTTATGAGAGAAAAGGATCTTGAACATGTTTATGACAAGATGAAGTTTGACTTTTAGTATCATGCATGCAACTTCAGGGGTACACTGTGAGCTAAAAGTCTGCAAGCCTTCGACCAGAATCAGAAATGTTCAGTTCATACAAACGGGGGCTTAAATTCCCCTAAACTACTCTGGTCAACATGTCAAATGTCAAGGCTCTATTACAATTGAACTGTAAGTGCACACCCAGTTGCATCCTTTTTAATGCTGCCACCTTAAGTCACCACCCTCCTGCCTCTGTTCCCACACCTCCCCCCTTCCTCCAGTCATCAAGTGCTTCAGCAGATGGTTCTGGGTTCAACAACAACAACAGCAGAGCATGGTGGGGCCCTCCTGGAGTGCACACATACACGCCGTGGACAGCATCTGTTTATGAATGGGCCGACAATTGCCCATCCCCCGACAGCTACAGCTGACAGAGGGTGGGGGGGGGGGCACCCCGAATCACCAAAAGCTAAAGAAGGGATAAAGAACAAGGTAGTCTGAAAAGGGGGAGGGAAGCAAACAGAGAAGATGCTAGCAAAGTTGCATTGCATGTGTTTCCCTTTCTAGTGCAAGACAGTACTGAAAATCAAAAAAATATATATACACACAGGAAAACAAATTCAATCCAAGACCCTTCCCTTCCTGCATTTAAACAGCGAAGAATTCATTTATATCAGCTGTCAAAAGTAGACTCAATTAGCTTTAACTATAACACCTTCTCCTGTAAGCACTTTCCTTAAGTGCCTAAAAGGAAAAGTGAGAAAAGAACATGCATACTAAACCCGATCACAGGTCCGTCTTCCCTAATCTAGGTCACATGAGAGTTAATGAGTACATGTGCTAACCACGTGCTTTCTGTTGTCGTTCTTTAATGAGTTTGTTAATAATCAACCGTGGTAAATCAGGCCAATTTAATTGTGCTTCCCTGTTTGCCTGAATGGTTACTAGGGTTCACGTACCATTCACATTTAATCCAATACCAACACCTGGATTAGTATCAGTACCCAAAGGCACCTTTTTCAGTACTTCACTCTCTCTGAAATGACAAAAACGTTACTTCAGGTGTCACGAATTAATCCAAACTTCTGAGTTTCGAACATTTTGTAATTTACTAAGAACATTTTAATATTCCTCAAGTTAGATGCGCTGCCCTGGACAGGCTTTGCACGACAAACACTGCAGTGAATGTTGTCTGTGTTGTGTTTTAAAAAGTGTAACAACACTTGCAGCCGCTTTTGGCTCAGCATTGCCCTCTGTGTCTAGACTGCAAGCGTTATCAGACACGTTCTTCATTTCCATGTTTCAGGCAACAGAAATGTTCTCTCATTTTAATCTATGTAGGTTTCATGGACGTAACCGTGACCTGAAGCATGTAATTACTCTAGGTAATTTTTTTCGACAATACACATGTAACACAAGGTTGACGGCCAATAAAAAGGAACTGAATAAATATATTTATCGACATTCTCTGCGGAGCCAGAAAACAGCACTTTTGCCCAGCAGCTGGGAAGCAAGACACCAGAACTTTGTCGGTATTAAGGAGCTGCAGTGTTTATTCATGGGCAAACTGTAATCTACACTGTACGTTTACTACCACTAGACAACTTCACTGCTAACCTGTCCCTCTGCTCCGATCACAAACACCTGTCTGCCCTGAGTGCCACACACTCGCTACCCACACACAATATGCACAGCACCCTTAGCTGCCGAAATATGGCGCTGATTGATTTAACATAAATCTGTACTTGATATGATCAACTTAACGACTACTGGGACAAAACGAGTGATATGAATATGTAACTTTGAGCTCTAGGAAACTGTGTTGGCCATTTTAATGTACAATTCTTTGTCAGTATTTTACAGACCATTAATAAATATTTTTAAAAAATCGTTATTTGCTGTCCTGAATTGCAATATATTGTTGGACATACACAAAATTTTGCCTTACATCATCTCAACTAATTGAAAAGATTTCCACACACTTGCATCTATACAGTAGCCCCTTTTACACCGCCAGATTTTCCGCGAATGTTCGGCCGATTTGCTGGCCAGCTGCGCACATTTACACACACAGAGCCGGATTGGCGAGCTGATCTGAGGCGCCCAATTTTCCGCCTTGTAGGGTAGTCATATTGGCGTAACAGTTTTAGTATAAACAGAGCGAGGCGGCCTTCCGCCTCGGGAGGGGCTGTTGATGACTTGTGGGAGGGGCTGTTGATGACGCCACACGTTCGACCCACTGGCGTGGACTTCAAACCAGGAAACAGCTGATAGCAGGAATGAGTATCTAGCAGCACTAAGGAGACGCAAAGCAGAAGATGAGCAACTGGGGAGATAAAGAATTGCGCGCCCTCCTTGCCCTCGCTAATGAGGAGGTCATTAACCGTCAGATGAACCGTGAAGGACGGGCCGATGTACGAGAGAATCGCTGAAGGACTGACCAGCCGCGGCTTTCCTGGGTACGACACTGTTTACGTCACATGCTGAGCTGCACGTTCTGTTACTAGCTCACGCCCCCCATTGCCCCGAAAAAGGCGCATTATGTATAAACAAAAGAAGGCAGGTGGCAAGTTGCCGCCCTCCCCGATTTTGTTTTTATACTGCCAATGCGGAAAGAAGACGGATTGGGCTTTCCTGCAAATTTGCGCAATTCCTTTGTAAAAGAGGCTAGTGTTTCACTCCTACATTATCTTTTACTATCTCCAAGGTACACTTAACAACTACTGTTGGAGCGGCGCAGCCATTTTGACCGTGACATACAAACTGTGAGACTGATGAAAAGGTACCTCTTTCCAAAAATATCTCATCTCTAAATAAGGTCTTTGTTTTCTTTTAAGTGGATAAAATAACAATCTGGGCAGATGAATCCACTATTAGCCACATACTTTCAGGTTTTTCCATCTTAAGACAGAGGGAGGTTTGAGGGGGGGAAAGAGCAGCAGACAGATGAAAGATGAGGAAAGTAGCGGTAAAGGTCACAGTGATGTTGTGTGTAACTCTTAAGCGCAATAGATTAGAGTCCATTTTGTACAGTGGATGCATATTTTATTTAGCTACAAAGAGGTGTGCACTGTAATAGTTTTAAACGCTCTGGGTCACCTGTATGTCCTGGTAAACAAAGTGAATTTTCTGACACGGTCTCCCTCTGCCTTTATTAACTGTAGGAAGTCTGCTGCATTCAGCTAAGTTTAAAGCTACTTCTGCTCTACCCTTTTGAGATTCGCAGTGTAGCACGGATTTCGCTGCCACCCACTTGCCTTTTCTGTGAACCCTTTTCTGCCAGCTGTCAAATAAAGCTGAAAGACTTTAAAAATAATCAAACTATATTTGGGTTTCTGAGGAGGTAGAGATCAGAGATCTGAGGCTTTAGACTCCTGCATCCTAAGACCCTGTGGGAGTGTTTTTCACTCCCAGAACTGAGTCATGCAGTGAAGCAAGCGAGGACTCTCAAATTTATAGGAGACGGAATATTGATTGCATTTGTAGCTGTGTGGAAGTAGCCGTCTTCGCACAAACACCCCAGACATACACCCAAACATAAACTGACAGACCTGAGCATCCACATAAACACTCGGAGCTCGTCTGTCCCTGAAGAACAAAAGCCAGAGGGTAGTCGCGTGGCTAATTTGCATGTATAACACCACATCATTTGCATCAATTTGCATTAGCATGTTCTCACAGAGGCTCGACACTGGAGGCTCCGTTTGGGAAAGCCATCACTCAATTAGTGAATTACAAAGAGTGTCTCCTCATCAAAAAACAGCCCAACAGCGAAGGCTTTGTGTGGCTGACATTGCAAGACGTGACATTTCCAGCCTAGCTGCATTAAACCTGTCGCTTCGACAGTGCAGTCAGAATCAGGCAGGTTCATTTCAGGTCATGGTAACATGAGAGAGGCAATGTGATATTTCTGGCTGAAAAATGCTCTTCAATTTTGCTGCTGGCAGAGGAGGGTGGGGCAAGCTGTGAATCAAAGTATTAACAATCTTTCTGAGATTTTTTTTTCCCCTCAGATTCAGGAGTAGGAACATTTATAAATTGGCAAGCCCAACTTACTTTGTGTAAATCGTGTGCCATGCATTCAAAACTTCTAACTATGAGTGGGCAGTGTACAGTGGAAGTAAATATGATATTAATTGTTAAGAGCTGTTGGGCCAAACTATGTTTAGTAAAGTGCTAAAAATGCCAATACATTTTCTTGCAGTATGTGGCAGGGATATGCACAATAAGTTGGCTAGTTGATTTAACGTTGATACCCACACTAGTCGTCACCAGACATACTAGTTGGTTAAAATTATAAAAATTGTTGTGTTCACACAATAAAAATGTTGATGTAATACTAATGCACATTTTCTAAAGATTTATTTTCCTAAATTACTGCTTTCAATAAATATTATTTTGTAAAACTTATATTTAGTGAGCGATTGTCATTTTTTGTAGGGTAATGTGCAATTTTTGTAACGCACAATGCATAGCGACACACATTTCAGCGGCATTTAAAATACGTTTCGGTTAGTTAAAACTGTGATTAACAATTCCAAATGGCTCTTAGTAATACACGCAATATTTTTTTAGACAAAGTTTAACCTTGTAGATTAAATTGTGCTGACTTTTGACAGTTTCCTGTGTGTTTTCTTTTCCTTAGACTAGTTGGCTGGATTAACTTTAAACTTCTGTTTAACATCAGCTCCATTAGTCAGAACATCCCTAGTAGGTGGACATGCAACATCGATCAACCTGTGACTGCATGGAGCGTAAAAGAAGAGCCTACCATAGCAACAGAAATAATAATTAAACAATAGATATAAAGACTTAAAATTCAGACATTCTGCTGTACCAGTTCAAATAACAAAAAACATTTTAAAAAATGAAATTGAGGTCAAACATTTGTAGAAAAGCTTACAATGTCAGCTAAACTAATTGAATATAAAGCTCAAAGCCAAAGACACTATTACCCATCCACTTTGCTACACAGCTTGCTCAAACTTTAATTGCCGCTATGTCAAGCGTATCCTGTAAGTCAACAGCACCAAATGCTCCATTTCTGCTCCTTGCTTTTTCAGTCTCATGACCATCTGCAGGTGTGGCTTTACTGCTTGGAGGAGCAATGGTCAACTACCTGATCCCCAACCAAAGCAGCAACATTGCAACACCATAGGAATTCATAGCACTGCCGTATTAAATTCCAAACACGACCATCTTAAGTGGGCTTCTCCAGCACGGAGTCACTTTATGCAAGACTGCTACGACTTCAACACGTCACAAGCCACTTGAGAAAACGTGATATTTTTAGACAAGAATGAAAACACGTTTAGCAAACAGTAATTTAGGGAGCGGAGCCATGCAACCAAAAGTGAAAGTGAAGCCAGACAGCATATTGCTCAACAAAAATCAAAGGAAATAACAATAGTCACAACTAATTACACATTATTTATTTATTTTTTGCATTTTGTGATGATAACGAATTCAGAAGGCCCACAAGCAATTAAGTGGATCTGTGAGTAAGCTGGATGGTGAGTCTGTGTCTAGAAACTGACTCACAGTTGAGCTTTGCTTATGCATAACTAAAGGGCTCCAGAGCAGCAGCGCTGAAACACTTATTCTGCTTTTGCCCCGAAGGATGTAATCCCCACTGGTGCCACAGATGCTATAAATGTAGCAAATTTATGATACCGTGGTTTGCCTTTTATAGAAACATCCACCAAATGCTATTTGTAAACTTTAGGACAGGATGACTTCTTTAAACATGAAAGCAAAACCACTTTCCAAAGGCTATGAATTGAAACTAAAATGACCTCAAGCAACATTGCACTGTTGGCAGCCTGTTATTTATGGAACAAGAGAGTTTCTATCTAGATTTACGTAATATGGAAGTGCTGCCATTGGAAAAAATACACAGATCCCAGAATTAAGCAGTGTTAAATTGGGAGAAACATAATTCAGACTCGTATAAAAGGCTTCGGTTAAAGTTGAATGTGTACCGTGTTTTTTTGTTTTTTTTTTAGATCATATGAAATACAGCTCTCATGAGACAAATCATCTGGGTGTTGGTGTGGGAAGATACTAAAACTAAAAATGAAACATGTAATGTGAAAAAAATCCATGTTACTATACATCTATGAGTACTCACATACTTTCCTCCTTACATTACTTCAGCAGTAGTCATACCCGCATACAAACGGCTGGAAAATACGTCTTTATGCTGGAAAAATGTGACACATCATCAACCAGCTTTAGCTGCCAACTCCAAACAAACTAACATACCAAAATACCTTACAAAGCCATTATCTAAACACAGTTTTCAAACCATGAAACACAACAAATATATCACATGAGATAAACAACAGAAAGTGGACTAAACCAGCATTTCAAACAAGGCAGTTTAGCATCTTGTTTTTGAACAGCATGCTCAAACACTGACAACAACAGACACTTCTGGAGATGAGTAAGACACGAGTTGATGCACTGGCTCTCTACTAAGTATGCACAATAAAAGCGAGAAATTTTTCTTGGAAGAATTACGCATGAAAACAAGATTCATAAACAGAAAACGGACTAAACGCAGCCCTCGGAGCGCGTCGACGGGCTAGTTGTGGCCCATGACTCTATTGTGTGCCTGCAACTGTATGGACACAATGAGCTGCACAAACACCTCTCCACACACAAAACATCAGGACTCTGGCTTCTCATTTAGCGATTTTAAAACAGCAAAGCTTACTCAGCACAATGCGGCCTAGACCAACCCAGACCCTCCAATTCAATTCAAACGGAACTGCATGTGCTTGCATAAGCAGCAGCTGCCCATCCCCTGTCCCCCTGACCCACACACATACACACACACACACACACACACACACACACACACACCCCTCTTTAGTAGTCCACCAAACAGATGAACACACAGGTCATCATCTAAAGAGAAATGGCTGGAAAGGTGATATAAACTGATACACATGTTCTTAAAAATTAAGGTGGCACACTCACCTGTTACGATGCTTCAGCTTCTTTGGTGGCAACAGCTTTCAATTCCGAATCTCTGAAAGAAAAAAAAAATCAAGACAATATTATTTATAGAGCCAAATATCACAAATCACAATTTTCCTCACAATCTAAACATAGGACACCCTCTGTCCTGGTAGTGAATGAGGAAAAACTACCCACGAAAAAGCCTTTAAGAAGAGCCATGAAGCTAATCTTTTACCCAAACAAACCTAGATTACAGACAGGAAAAACACTGCCTGTGGTTGTTACACTTTTATTGGTTTACTGTGATTAAACAACACCTTGTAAAACAAAAAAAATCATGTGAGAGGGTTATGTAGAGAGATACTAAACCTGACAGGGTAACCAGGACTCTTTTAAGAAATGTCTCAGATTAATTATTGATGGTGCAATGGTGCACAGGTCAAAAGACATGCACCGCACCTGCACAATCTATGCAAGGACAAACATGCACCAACCAATCGGTAATTGCGGTATGAAAAGTATCTAAACTTGTCGATGTGGAAATTCAGGTTGAACTGCATAACAGGGCAATGTCAGGCCAGAGTCCCCAAAACTAAGACTCCACAAGGTTAACAGAGATCGTGTTTGTGTGTATGTGTGTGTGTGACCGATAAAGACACAGGGAGAGTGTGTGTAGGTCAGAGTTACAGCTCGGGTCCTGATCGGCCATTATCTCAGCTGTTGCCTGATTTACAGCTTAACCAACATGGCTTCTCGAGCCTGGTATTTTTCCAGCGCAGCCAAGACTAACATTGGTCTTAACAGAGCATCTAGTTGCAGTCAATGCAATTAGATTATTAGGTGACTTAGCCGTGTGTGCAGCGTCGTCGGGCCGGTGTGAAAACTTAAGTGAATACGACTGCAAAACCAGCAGAGCAGGGGTCTAATGTTAAGCTAACCAGCTGCTCTCTGTTTCAACCGATAGAGGGTGTTAAACACTCTGACCGAAATACAACTCTGCAGCTTTACAATTTCACCACTAAATTTACATTAATATTATGTTACACCACCAACTGTTAAATATCTGGGGGTATTTGAACATCTGCGCCCCCTCTGCAAGTCAGCAAACACCCGAGCAATCGGTCGGAGTCACCGCCGAGCAAGCTGCGTCGTCGAATTAGCACTGATGCTAACGCTGGCTAACAGCTAATGTTACGAAGCGGCTAATTACCTTACCGGTCTTATTTCAAATGTAGCTATGCTGGCATTTTAATAAACACAGCGATGAGTGGTATCTATAAACAATAAAATCGTACTGATAAACAATTCCCAATAAACAACAATATCAAACTAAAGACGTAATTCTCCCTTTTGACAGATATGTACGCACAGCCGGCTAGCTAAGGTTAACCACTGCTCGTACTAGTTAGCGTCAGAAGGTTAACCTGCCAACAAATACAACGGCTTGCCACACAAGCCTGAAAACATCTGCAGACAAACACTGTCCCCTGGTTCATCAGGCGATGCGTTTACCTTTTACGTTTGCAAACTGCAGTGCAACCGAGCCGCCTAATGCTAAATGCTAGCCGAAGAGTAAGCTAGCTAGCTTAGCTCGGTCATGGCTAACTAAACAACAGCGGCAGCTCAACTTATCTCCACCAGTCCCCCGGTCTCCCTGCTCAGGGCTCTCTGCGCACATTAGCTCACCACAAAGAAACGGTCCCCTGCTCAAGAAAACATCGTAAAATCAAACTCACCTCATTGAAGTATAAAGTGCAACAGAGTGGAAAGGAAAGCCGGCTGTAAGGCTAAAAGAATTTCAACGCGTTTGCAGCATCTACGAGGGGAGGCATTCGTCCTGCATGATCGCCATTTTCTTAACTCGCTGCTGGCTAACCTTCTTTCGCTTGAGCTCTGCTTTCCCCTCCTCTCTCTCTCTGCATTCACTTCAGCTCTGACTCTGTGTGTGTGTGTGTGTGTGTGTGTGTGTGTGTGTGTTTCTGGAGGGGGGAGACAGAGCAGGAAACACATTCACCACTTCCTCTGACTGAGAAAACCAAATACAGCCGAAGGTAGCTTCATATCGAGAGAAGAATAAAAGTATGTGAAGCCAAGCATGTCAGCTGTGTCCATAATAAGCAGCTCAGGCCCTTCGAGTTAATAAACCCATGGGACATGTTGTCATGGCACCAAATGAATCAGACACTAAAACATATTTTATTCATATAGGCCAATTATTTTAACATTTAAGTATCCCATTACAACTTTTTAAAACGTCACCACAAACAAATGTACTAAAAAAAATCAAATAAATAATTCTGAATGACTTATGACAAGAACTACGAATGACTGATGAACAGACAGCACCTCCTATTCTTCATAAATTTATCCTTTCTTTCACAAATCTTTATATATATATATATATTTTTTTTATGGGCAGTATACAATGACAGTAAAGATGTCAGAGTGAGCTGGCTTCTGGTTGGTATACTAAACCCACAACATTCAGAACATATACTGAAATCATACTGTTATTTTGTACCCTAATCTGCCATATCCATACACCCCATCCCACCCTTACTCAAAGTGTTACTAATAAAATAAATATTTAAATCAAACATCAGACACGCACAGAAAATAATAATAGTAATAAGATAAGGGAAATAAATAAATACAATTGAATAAATAATAAAATAACATTAAAAATAATAAAATAAAATACAATTAAATTAAATTAAAAGTTAAAAAAAAATATTTGTAATTATCATCTGAGTGAATGGTAGCCTTACTCAAAAATTCCATAAAGGTCTTGTCGAAGGATTTACCAGTGTCTCCATGGAAAAATCTTAACATTTTAAGTTTGAGGTGGTTTAGGACCTCCTCGATATATTTATCCAACAGTGGTCATAGCTAGAATTTTAGAAACACTAAGGTGCCCCAACATACAACTCACCACTCTCACAATATTACGAGTAGAAACCAAATACATCTACTTTTTTATTATAATTATAATTTTAATTTTTTCAGATATTACTTATTGAGCAGGCTAACTGCTCAGCGATACTTTGGAAACATTTATTCCCCAACATGAAGGTCTAAAAGCAAGGCCTTATCCACAATGCCAAGTAAAAAAATTCAGGGGAGTTAAACTTATTATTCTGTTGGCAAAAAAGTAGAGAAATTGAAAAATATTGAGTCTAAACTTGAAAACCAAAAGCTACAGCCCTAGTCTATAGTCTATATTCAACACATTACTTTGAGGAAGTTAAATTAAAATCTAATTTTCAGTAGGCATTTCCATTCACTGTTGTTTCAGACATTGCTTTGGGAGAACTCTAACCAAAGAATTTCATTATTTAGACAGCAAAGCATGTACCACAATTACAATATGCATCAAAACAATAACAGTAAAACACAGTACATATTGGCACATTCAGTGTCAGTATATTGACCAGTAAAACCACTTTTGAACATAGAGAGGTAAAAGTAAAAGTAAAAGTTGTAAAATACAAATCAAAATTGTGACATTTCTTTTTAATTACGTATTTGTTTTACTCTGTGATGTAATGTTTGCTTGTATGGACCCCAGGAAGAGTGGTTGCTACCTTGGTAGTGACTAATGGGGATCAAAATATCTCTTAATTGTACAGTACAAAGTCCCTCTGTGAGTCATTGTAGAAACATGTAGCTGATGTCATCAACAGTCTTAAATCTATGCTACAGTATGGTGACGTGATTTGTTTGGACACATTTTAAATTCACATTTCAAGGTTTCTACAGAATTCTACTATTATTTATTTTAATATCTTGAAAGGTATCATAATAAGAAGACTCTTGAGCTCAGTTACCCTGTCATTCATCTTTATTTTTTATTTTTTATGGCTGGTTTCTGCTCCTCCTAACAGACATGATTAGCTTCTAACAAAAACATTCAAGCATTCCTTCAGGAATATTAAGAAAGACTGCCTTATGTACAACACATATAAACTACATAAGGAAAAACTAAGATCTACCATCTACTATATGGTGTTTAGACTGATTTCAGATGCAGCATTAATTATTTAGTCACTGGGAGAAGGGACAGACAGGCTTTCTGTCTGAGAATCGAGAGTCAAACCCCCACGTCAACACACACTACATCCAGCCTGCTAAAGTGTCCTTGAGCACAACAATAAATCACTTGGAATCAAGTGAAATAAGAACAGCCTTGCCAGTTATTATATGAATATCATTTATTTCTGTGCCTGCTGTGCAAAGCGCAAAGGATATACTTATTGTGCTTCATCTTCCATGGAGAAGCGCTGCTGACATGTACATAAAAAATACCTAAAATACCAAAAAATGTGTGGTTTGAGAGGAAATAGTGTGCATCGCAAAAATGGAAAAACTGCAATCAATTTCCATAAACACAACAACTAAAATCTTCCCAAACAAATCAGGGTCAAAAGCCTTGAATCTTTATTTGACCCAGTTACCATTTTGATAGGAAGCACAGTTTTTCAGACAATCATTGTTTTGTTTTATGCTATCTGAAGACAGTTTACAATGTTGTAATGACAATGTAATGAATGTAATGACAGCTACTGCTATTAATACTAGTGATGTACTTGTACTGGTGGGACAATCACTACCACAAATACTATCATCATCATGCTTCAGGTATTTCTGAGCGACTGAACGCCCAGACTGACAAACACAAGAAGAATTCTTGTCTCAGCCATCCATGCGTGGCTCTGGCTGTTACGTAACAAAACAACAACAACAAAAAAAAGTTTTAAAATCCAGTCAGACAGAGACAAGAGGGGAGAGGGATGCCTAAACAGCAGAGCAACAAATACAGAGTGGAATCTGCCAACTGCAACGTTTCACCAGCGAGACAAAGGCTGTTGCTGCTTACAGGAGGGACCGGCAATACGTGTGTGCAAAGCAGTGACCATTGACCCAGCCACGGCAAAAACAACCCCCATCCTTGCACACAAATTACCTCCCTTATCTGTGTGTTTGACTGTGAGGGAGAGAGGTAGAGTTCATCTGCTGCCAGGTAATGATTTTATTTGACCACATATCAAAGAAAGGGAGATTAGCTTTTACAGCTTATAAACAAGTGGGTTACCTCGCAGTACTCGGGGACTGCTGCCAAATTGTCTCCAAATCTGGGTCTCCTGGTAGATTCCTAATATGGATGGTGTGTTCGTGACGACTGGGAATTCAGATATAACTGGCCTCCACATGAAAAAATATTGAATTGATTGTCCCTCCTATTTGTGTGTCTAATATTTGGGATTCTCCCAGCCTTCATGCACTTGTCAGGTCATAATTACAAAATCAGGCACATTGAAGGATTTACAACTATATGGAAGAGTCAATAAAACATTCAAAGCTTTATCACAATTGCCTTCAAAGCTCCCATTCGAAATCATTGTACATCATAGAGGACGCTGTTGTATTTATTTAGTATTCCAGCTCCATTTGATTTACAGGATCTAAACTCACTCACATGTCACTCTTTGCAGTGTTGACAATGAATGGTAAGGCAATTGCATGCATACATCATGCACTGATTATAATGGTACAGGATGTTTGTTGATCTACAGGCCAAAAGTTAAGATCAAATACCCAAGTGGCAACCTCCAGGCCTGAAAATTAAAGCCAAAAGTGCCAAAAACCGGCAGTTCCTCTAATGGCCACTTGAAGCTAGCTACAAAAGTGAGTCAGTCCCCACAGATCTCCATGTCAAAATGGCCACCTCTACAGCAGAAATAAACATGTTTATGGCCTGGTATACAAAAAGTTTGAGTCTCTATAGCTAATTTCCCCGTTCATGACAACTGTACAGGGAGTGAATTTATATTTAACTCACCTTTTTTAATTTTATTAAGGCTTATAGTTATGCATAATCAAACTTGTGGTCGTTTTCAGTGACATGCTGTTTGCGAGGCATCACCACAGTCTGAGTCACATCCGCCCAGGCCCCCAGGAAGTGCACCAGACCTTGAAGCCAATTTGATATAGTGGCTAAACAGTGTAACTGTAACTTCTGGGTCTGTCATGTAACGTCATTGGGCCCAAGGACACTTTTTTTCCTATAGATAAACATTAGGAAAGAAACATCTTAAATCTGAAGACATTTTTTAGAGTCACAGCTCCTGCAAAATGACTTGATTTACTAATAGGATTTGAAGGATTTTAATTGACAGTCTAGCCTAGTCTAGTCTGTAGACGACTCAAGTAGGGAAAGGTAGCTGCTCGGCCGGCAAAGTCTGCAGTGCACTTCCTCTGTGGGCCCACTGATCCAAAAGATTTGGGTAAACTTACACCCATGAAGTCAAAGGTTTTTGGCTTCACGTGCCACTAAGGAACTTTCATAGGAATGAACAGGGCTCCACCTCCAATGCTGCATCCGGCCCTCTTTATACATTCATGAATCCACACCCTGCTCCTCCACAGCTCCACCCTCTCGTCCAAATATGGTGACTTGTGGCTTCCAAAAAAAAAAAAAAGCCAAACTCAAGGCTTCAAAATGGGGGTGCACAAACCAACAGGTGATGTCACGTTGCTTACAGCCATTATTTTTATACAGTCTACGTCAAAGACAGGCTAAATTATTGAACAAGTCTACACACAGTGGTGCTTTGAGTTACATGCTAATGTCAGCATGCTAATATGCCCACAATGACAATGAGCACTTATCATAATAGAGCGTGTCCCTCACTGCAAATCCCACACTTCAACTGTTGTACGAGAAAAGCATGGGACACTACAGGGCGCCCTGACATGAAAGCAGATAGTTTGGGGCACTCTGACACATGCGTGCAAACAAAACTCAGAGCTCATATGCCTGTCGATATGTAATAAAGTGTTCTAATAATACTGAGTTATAACTTTAGTGATGGTGTCGTTTGGTGCCAAATTTAAAGAGTGTCTGAACTCAGAATCTTAAAACTTTAACATCTGTCAAATTGAAGCCAAATTATTGTTAATAAAGTTGCTCTTAATATAAGTGTCGCTGCAGTTTTGACCTTCAGGATTGTCTCCCCTCTTCATGCACCATGCCAGCAGGTCAAGTCGTTCCAGATCCCACCTCAAAGTTTAGTGAAGTTAGAAGTTGGATCAACTACAGTATACAAATGACCTGGGAGTTTGTCTGGCTTGTTCAGTAAGTGTCCACTCATGCATAACAATATACAGAGGCAAACTAGCATTAGATTAGGCTGGTAGACCGTGACAAAACAGAAAAGTCCAGAGACAGCCAGCTGGAAAAACCTGAACAAAGCAAGACAGAGAAGAATAGAACAGAGCAGAACAGAGCAAAACAGCAACACAGTCAGGTCACCAGCATGAGTGAAATGGTGAATTTTTATATCTGTGTTAACATCAGGAGTACAAGAACTATATTTTAAGCTCCTACTTTTTATTTCAAATTGGCCCAGACACCAACACCCCATAGTAACCGGGATGTGTCTGTTTGAAGGGCAGAAAACTACTTTTTGCCTGCACGTCTCAATGAATGATAAATCTACAATGTCAAAACCCAGCTAAGCATGAATGGGTTCACTGGGAGAGGAGCAGAGCAGCGAAGTCAAAGAGTTTGGTAATAGTCTGTGACAAGGCAGTCACCTTGACAGGCAGAGCTGTGTACACAGAACAGGCCAAGGTTAAATCATTCACACACACAGAGGTGCATGCGCGCACTCACACATACACATGCACACAAGTTCAAATGCAGGAAATAAATGCTGGTTACCTGGGCAAACAAATGCGTACAGGTACACATGTGTCCACATTTACTGACTCAGCACTGGCTGTGATAAAGTTATGCAACTATGCACATGTGCACACACACTCACACACAACTGCCTCCAAAGCTAACATGTGCATTAATGAACACACATCCCAACTTTTTTGGGATGTAATATTTTATGTCCCTCATTTACTTGTTGTTGTGGGTTTGGCTCGACCACAGTCTCTCACAAACACACACTTGCAGGAACACACACACACAGGTCCAGAGTTATGATCATATTGTATTTTTTATTAGCTTTTATCTAATTTTATTTTTTTGTTTTTAATTCAGTTTGTTTCCAGTTAGTGGGTTTGCTCATTTTAGTGTATTTTTTTTATTGATTAAAATATTTTGTTTGAGTTTGTTTTTTTGTGTTATTATTATTATAATTGCTATTATTATTATGATCATTTTATTATTGGTTTTAGTTTTTTTTATTATAATTTTTAAATAATAATATGGTGGGTATCTCCATTACAACTCACAAGGTTGCCCGACAAAACAACTGTCTTGTACTAAACACGTTGTCCAAACAAATACAACATGCTAACATTAGTAGCACAAGCCTATGGCATTTTACATTGCATAAATTAGCCTAGCAGTTAACAGTCTTTTCCTCTTCTTATATGCAGCCAGGGACAACAGCAACATTTAACAAAGGCAATGTTACAAAATTTGACTCTGATACAACTCACAAGGTTCACTGACAAAACAACTGTCTTATACTAAACATGCTTTCCATACAAATATACCATGCTAACATTATTAGCACAAACCTATGGCATTTTACATTGTATAAATTAGCCTAGCGACGAGCAGAGATTTCCTCTGCTCATATGAAGCCAGGATTAATCACACACAAGACTTAAAATGTTATTTTTATGGTGGCTTTATTGTCTTCACAATTTATTGTTTCTTATCTGTGAAATTAAAGTAAATAAAAGCATTGTTTCCATCGAGGGAAATGGTTTCAGCTTACAAAAATATACAGCAGGTCTGCGTCGTTACGAGATGTAGTTACATTACTGAGGAAGGTGCACGTCAAGCTGCAGCATAGGGCGGGCTGGTTTTGGCCCCCAGGCCATATGTTTGACACCCCTAAACTAGAATATTTTACACTGTATTTCAGTTAGTTAAGATTTTTTCTAAAGTCTAGTTTTTATTTTTTTCAATCTCTTTCACTTAGCTAAAATATTTTTTTCCCCCCACACCCAATTTAAGTTTTTAGTTTAGTTTTAGTTACCTCTAATAACCTTGCACAGGTCACAGTGATCGGCTGCAGCTGCAGGAGTTAGTGAGCTTCTAAAAATGGGAGGACCATTGTACTGGAGAGAGAGAAAGGGGCATAGAAAATTGGGCTGAAATGTGAATGTACTGGAGGAAAAGGGAAAGTGAGCAGGGAACAGAAAGTTAGCAAGGAGAGAGGGAGAGATTATGTGCAGGGGCTGAGAGTGCGAGAGAGACAGAGACAGACAGACAGGCTGACAGACAGAAGAAGGTCAGAAAAGAGATTTGCATGTCAAGTAGTAATAGGCTTGTCCTGAGTACAGACACGCACACCACTAAGCTGCAGTGTTCACGGCGCTGCAGCACGTGTGTTTGTGTGCATGCAGTGCGTTGGCCGTCAGCCACTGCACCTATCAGAAGTACATTTCTCCTGGTGACTCCTGTCTGACTATTGTCTCTAAAGCCTGTGAAACAACAGACTTACAAATATATATACTGTGTGTCAGTGACTTTAACGCTGCTCAGTTTCTTATTCACTGTTTCTTTGGGTCCGACTCCAAATCATTCATCACTCCTTCAAACTGCCTCCCCCATCCAGTCCACACTTATCACCACAACCCCTTCATTTTTCATGTTCTCCCTCTCCAACCTCATTATCTTCTCCCTGCCTCCACCCTCCTCCCTCACTTTCTATCATCTCAAACACACAGATACACAATAGCAGCCAGCGGGCACACACACACACCGACTCATGAGCTGTCTGTCTTTTATTCTTCTTCTCTATTTATTTCTCTCTGGGTTCTTTTTCATCAATGCCTTTCCTTTGAGCCTGTCAAGTGAAATTCATCCATTGTTAATATGAATCTTTGAAAAGCTGCAAAACATGTGATTTAAAGTGCATTTGCTCAAAGTAATGAATCGCCTTCATGGATTAAAAAGAACACACATTTTTAAGTTTGGAAGAGCCAGTGAGTGTGGCGACTGAAATTAATGCCAATTGGTCCATCACATTTCAGATGGGCCCAGATTTTTCTACCTGCTCTGAATGTTTCCACGCAGTATCTCCCCCCTGATTTCCTGTCATCTCTCTACTCTGAACTCTATGATAAACACATGAAACTGCCCCCCAAGCCCTGCAAAAAGTATTACAATACACAATATTATATTGCACAGAATATCTGCCAAATTTAGCTATTTTCTGGCGCTCTCTGTCTTTTACACGTCTCTTTTTCTTCTCCTCCTCTCTGCCTCTCTCTGACAGGGTACCAGCTTTGAAATGGATTTGTTGTGGGCTAAAATTACACCTGGTCCTCAACCAATTACCTGAACATTCATCCTCTCTGCAGCTCTCAGTGCATTCGCACACAACAAGCCGAATACCAACCTAATCCATCAACTGTTTTGCTTTTTTTTCTCCACACAGATGACTTTCATTCACCCTTGCATACTTTGTTTTGCGTGCACATGACGCATACACACACACATACACAAGTTATTCTGCAATATAAACAGGTACTGTTATGTTATTTCCCGGCAATCTTCCCGTTTCTGTCTGTGTAATCCATCACACGGCCTTGAATATGCAGATAGTCTTGATAAGTGTGCCGGGTGACAGTATAACATATTCAAATGTACCCCTTTATTTAAATTCACTCTCATTTATATTCATATCACTGATTCAACGCTGGCCTTGCTCCTCTATTACCACAGGAACTCATGCAGATCGGTGGTCACAGGGTACAGTGATTGGCTGCTCTTATTGTCATTCATCTCTGGTGGACGTGTTTTACTGTGCAGCGGAAGGTGACACCGGGCAGAGAAACAAACACACAGACACTGATACACACGGTTACACATCCAATCACACAGGCGCATTAAATCACACACATAAAGTGTTAAAACTCTGCACCCCACGATGTGCTAACGTCAGTCCATGAAGGTGGCAAAGACAGTCCTGGCACCGTCGTGTTGTTAATTCAGTAAAGTGCATGTATCTGTGGGGGTGTGTGGGTAGATGTAGGGGGAGGGAAGGAAAGATGAGGTAAAACAAGAACGACCTTTTGGCTCGGTGGGCTACATTCAAAGGCCTGTCACACCAACGGTGGAATAACACCTTCAGTGACAATTACAGTTCTTTACGGTGTTACTTTTTGTTCAGAAGTTCAAATTATTTCAACTCTGACTCATAAATGGACTCTGTGATGGGCCAGCTATTTAAAAGATATGCTTGGAAGACACTGCTCTCTGCTATCACTGAGAACACTTGATGTTAAAGTAGAGGACAACTTTGTAACTAACTAATGCTGTCTGCTTATTAACTCCTTGACCATGACAGAATATAGTAATTTTTTTCATGTACCACTGCTCATTTTAAAAAGGCCACCTTATGTTCTTTGGTTATGTTGTGGTTTTAGATTGATTCCTGTAAGCCTCACTTTCACTCTGCAATACAGTCTGTCAAGGTGCACAATACTAAGAAAATTAAGGCTTACTAGTATTTTAGCTATGCTAGCTAAAGGCGGTGGACAGAGACAAGCATCTGAGCTTCGTTGTCCGTTTGATTATCTAAACAAAGAACATGTTTTCTTGTGATGGCCTATCTAAAATGAGCAGTGTTGAAAGTTACATTTTTGTTCTGACAGGCCCAAAAGCCCCACTGGTCCATAAAATGTCCCATTAGACCATGAGTCCATTTCTTTGACAGGCCGGCTATCCCCAAAACAAACGATCATTGCTCCAAAGTCCTGTTTCTCCAAAAATTCAATCTCCTTGCTGTTAGACAACCCAATACCCAGAAAAACGGCTCTTATCGTAGGCTATGTTTTTGTAATATTACACTTGTACATTATTGTCTGGCAGATAAATTGAAACCTGACGTTTCTCAACAACACTGTTGTGATCCTGTGGTTCGTTTAGGTACAAAAACCACTTGGTTATGGATAGGAGAAGGTCACGTTTCGGCTCAACACATTCATTACTGGTGGCACAAAATCTGGTGGAAAAGCAGGGATGGGTCGGTAAAAACACATGGGCTCGGTCACTTAAACACCACTGGAAAACGCCATATTGGTTCAGTAAAAACTACGGCTGTACCCGACTCAGGATCATGCCAGTCGAATCCCATTTGGCTGTTTCATATGAATATTTGACATTTCGTTTCTAAAGTTGAACGAGGCCCAAAGGAACGTTCATTGTGTCAGAGGCATTTACGTAGTAAACAAGCTAACTGCGTTAAGATGAATGACCCCTGGCCTGTGGACTTTCCAACTGATAATTCAAATGTCTGACTTTCAGGGGGCAGCCCTAGCAACAACACTCGGAACGGTGACTCAGATGCCGCTATCAAACTGAAACTAACTGTAGGGAATGTGTATTTTTGGAGAAATGGGCCTTTGTATTTCAGATAACAGCCAGTCGGAGTCATAGGCTTTCCATACAGTGGGACTTTTTCTGGATCAATGGGGCTTTGGAATTGTTGGGCTGTCGGAACAATGGCATGCTGCTGTTGATAAGCAGACAGCAGGAACCAGCTGGTGAGCTAGCTAGCTGTAAAGTTGTTTACTTCCTCTTTAAAAGAATATATGTTTATGTGCTTTCTTGGCAAGAGTTAGATGAAAAGATTGATACCACGGTCATATCTGTAGGCATACAGTAAATATGAAGTTACAGCCAGTTAGCTTAGCTTAGCACAAAGACTGGAAACCACAGGAAACTGCTAGACTGTCTCTGTCTGGGATTTTGTACCATTTGATTTTTCTTGACCAAGCTCAGTGACAACACTTCAGGTTTGGTATGAATGAAACAAACAAGATATACCATGTGGTTGTAATTAGTGAGCAGTTTCCCTCTCTTTACAATGTTACTTTGACTCTGATGTCAACATGCTAAACAGGCCTGTCTGTCACTATCGGTGACTGCAAATCATCGCCGCCTCTGTCGGTCAATCCATCCAAAAGTCCCCCTCACATGGCGCAGGTGTCTTGCTTTACTTGCAGGAGTAGAATCACCTGAACCGAAAAATGAAGGACACGCTAACAGGTTTTGATAAATCCGCAGAAAGCAGCTGGGGCTCTAATCGCAGGCATTCGGGTCTACAGTTAAAGGGGTTTTCACAGAAATCAGACGTTGACTTCGTCACTCATTTGGGAAGAAATTCACAGGCAGAGAGTGTAAATCTCTGTCAGTCTCTTTAATTCCCTGAGAATCTGTCTTGTTTCCAGATATGAGCTGGATCTCACCCCTCAAAGCTGGCTGTAAAATGTGACTCAATTATTCACACAAAATGCAATCACTCCTTTCTTTTGGAAAGCAAAAAGGCGTGTCTCCGAACTGCCAAGTGTCTTAGAATAGACGGAACATTTTAAACACAGAGCAGGCAAAATCACTGGGAGAGCTGGAGACCAAACTCCTGCCTGTGCAGAGTAAATATGTACAGAGGAAGTACAGAAGAAATGAGTTCAGACTGAACCCTGAATGAAGTGAAGCCTCATTTGAAGTCACAACAGAGCAGAGCTAAATCAAAGAGGACTTTCATTACTAATACTCTCCTAATGTATCTGGTAAATATTCAGCATAGGCAATTCAAGTTAAAAGGTATAATGAATGCTATCTATTGTTAATTTGGACAGGCATTTTATAGCTTCTTTCATATAAGAAATGACGCTCAGAGTTTTAAGTAAAAGTCAAAGAGTCAAAATTTTGATTTGACTTTGGTTTACGACCAAATAACTGCATGTCTAACAACATTCCCATCAGCCTCAGCTGTACTTTGTATTTAGTGCTTGTTAGCAAATACTACACATGCTATGTAGGCTATTTGATGTGTGCTAGCTTACACACTAAACTACGATGGTAATATCAGCATGTTGGCATTGTCATTGCGAGCATGTTAGTGCACTCTTGTTAGCATTCAGTTCAAAGCACCACTGTGCCTAACTACCACCTACAGATGTGTAATAAGAGATACCAGACCCCAAAATGGCGCCTATTCAGTCCAATGGAACAGCTCAACTGGCGCTTATGCCAAAAAAAGTTTCTAGTTTCAGTGTTTAGTTCAAGAGTGTGCGGCCTACTGAATACGCACAGAAGTGTTTCTCCTGCTCGCCCTGAGCACCAGCTCCTGCTCAGCTCATAGACTGACACTGTGATGACATCATGGGTATGTAATTTTTTTCTTAGCTCGAGGAAAGTTTTACAAATATAAAAACGAATCAAATATTCACACTAAAAAGAGTCACCAGACGTCTCTTTTATATTGGTGGTCTATGGAAAAAATACTTTTTGGGTCATCGAAAATTTTTTGTTGCAATACCGCGAATGGCTACTGGCAACGATCTGGAACAAGGCTCAGCTATTTTCCTGGGGGGCTGGCACGACCTCACAGAGCTGCTAGCATGTGTCGACTCATAAGGCTCGGACATAGTTTCCATGTTGAACGTCCGCGGAGAGCTGCAGTCACGCAGACGTACATGTGGTTGTATTCATAGTACATTTGGCAGTCTGCTTGGAGGGCTGGGAGGTGAGCTTACAGTCCTCCTACTGCCGACTTGAGGTGAAAGTGAAACCAAATGATGCTGCAGGGTCTGGAGTGAATAGCCCTTTTTAAATAGGAATTGTGCAAATTTGCAGGAAAGCCCAACCAGTCTTCTTTCAGCATTAGCAGTATAAAAACAAAATCGGGGAGTGCAGCGAAATGCCGCCTGCCTACTTTTGTTTATACAGACTGTGCCTTTTTTTCAGGGTAATGGGGGGAGTGAGCAAGTAACAAAACATGTAGCTCAGTGTGTGGCGTAAACAGTGACGTCTTGCGCCTTGCTCCAAGGGAAGCCGCGGCTGGTCAGTCCTTCGGCGATTCTCCCATAAGCTGGCCCGTCCTTCACCGTTCCCGTTTGAAGGTTAATGGCCTCTTCGTTTGCGAGGGCAAGGAGGGCGCGCAATTCCTTGTCTCCTCAGTTGCTCATCTCTACAGTTTCTTTCAG
The DNA here is from genome assembly GCA_019142605.1 of Cephalopholis sonnerati. Taxonomy (NCBI): domain Eukaryota; kingdom Metazoa; phylum Chordata; class Actinopteri; order Perciformes; family Serranidae; genus Cephalopholis; species Cephalopholis sonnerati. Next base: position 29,849,216 of record JAGQAX010000016.1, read on the forward strand.
GTTCATGTCGACATTGTTTGCGTTTCCCTCTTGCTACTAGCTGCTCATTCCCGCTATCAGCTGTTTCCTGTTTTTAAGTCCACCGCCAGTGGATCGCACGTGCGGCGTCATCAACAGCTCCTCCCACAAGTCATCAACAGCCCCTCCCGTGGCAGAAGGGTGCCTTGTTCTTTTTAAACCAAAAAGGTTCCACCAATATGTTTGCGGCGGAAACTTGGGCATCTTGGATCAACTCGCCAATCCAGCTCTGTGTGTCTAAACACTCGCAGCTCGCCTGCAAATGGCCCAACATACTCTGAAAATCTGGCAGTGTAAAAAGGGCTAATGTTTGTCAAATATCCAACTTGAGACTAACTTCACCGTGGTATGGCGGGTTTTAAGTGTGGAGCAAGGGACTGCAGCATGCACAGTCAATGCGCTTGCTATGCCTACAGTCTGTACGGTTACAAAAAATGGGCTACATGTGGATGTCCACATAGGGGTATGTGTGGACCCTCACGGACTTGGGTGGTTGATAAGATTTGTCACACAGACCAAAGCAGACCTTTGTGGACACGTGGATGCAGAAACTGTGAATTGGCCTTGTGTCTTTTTCACATACTTGAAATTAATAACTTTAAATAAGAGCAGCCACTGGGATATACAAAAGCTACTTTGTTGAGTTTGGTATTCATAATAACTACCCAGACTAAAGATGCCATGAGCCGCTAATGTAACCCAAACTAAACGCTGTCTGGAGCATTAAAATGGTGAAATACATGGGTTGAGTTGATTTTTTGCAGTGTGATACTTGACCTTCTTCACAGCAGACATTTTGACGAGTCATAGTAGGAAAAACAAGGGGGAAACTGGTATCATTAACAATGGTCAAGTTGCATTAAGTTTCCCGGCAAGATATTCCAGTGAGCCAGCATGCACGATACCAGAACGTCCCCTAAGTGGAATGCAGCCATTGCCTATGTCATTAAACACACATGTGCTTTGCCTACTACGACAAGTCAAAATGTCTGCTGTGAAAAAGGTCTGCAGCTGCAGTTTTTGCCACCTCCTGAATTGCTGTAGGTAGGGGATTTTTGAAATAAAAAAGGCTTGAAGTTTCAAATGTTAGGAGTAGGCAGTGTGCCGGCAAGTATCTACCTCAATTTTTGTTAGACTCTGTAACATACAGCCCAGTTTAGTGCTTCTGCCGGGCCATGATGCAATGTGAGGCACGCAGGCTGACCTGAGAGCCATTGTCATGGACAGAGCCACTGCTGGCCCTTTTGTTAACGCCGGACAGGCCAGCAGACCTCTTGTGGAGAGAGAGCGTGTGTGTAACTGCAGTTCAAAGTGTGAATGACAAAGAGGAGAATGATGTGATGGGAGGGGAAACGGTGGCAGACACAGGAGATGAGAGGGGGGGAAACGGAGAGAAGCTGACAGAAATGACTGAGAGCTCAGCCCGACAGTAAAGGATTTCATCACATTAAACGCTCCGCACACTCACTTAAATCTGACATGCAGCCATTATAAAAGACTAATCAACCCCTCGCTATCCTTTATTCTATCGTGTTGTCTATTTCTGATACAAAGAGGTCAATTAAGTGTAATGACATTAAGGTAATTCTCAATCTCTGACAGGCTGATAAAAGAGACGATGGAATTATAGTTTCCTAATTTTACATTCTTCTCTTTCATTCAGGGGAATTTAACTTATTTCCTCTTGTCGCTTTCTTCTACCTTTCTCCAGCACACACACACACACACTCACACATACACTGCCCCAACCCCCATGCCAGTCCGAGCAGCCCAAATGAAGTGCGTGTGTGAATGCGTGTGTGCTCAGAATGTTCTAGTGCATGGGGGGAAGGGGTGTGTGTGTGTGTGTGTGTGTGTGTGTGTGTGTGTGTGTGTGTGTGTGTGCGGAGACTGTCCTGGCATGCTGCCAGTCTCTCCGTCTCTCATTACCACTATGTGTGTATAAGTGTCTGTCTGTGTGTGTGTGTGTGTGTGTGTGTGTGTGTGTGTGTGTGTGTGTGTGTGCTGGAGTGCGCAACGGGGGCCTGCCAGCGTGACGGGCATTGCCATGGCAACGCCAGAGTAGGTTCCAGATGCAATGCATCATATTTCTACAGGAAGGTGCACACGCATATGCACAGATGCACGCTCACACACACACACACACACACACTCAAATTAAACGGGCAGTAGGTCTCTGGTTTGCCATGCAGATTAGTTTTATCGTTATGGACCAACTCTCATTTAAATATTCATTCTTTCTTTTATTCTCCTTCGTTCTTAGATGGATGATTGGCTGCCCCGATCTAGCAATCATGCTGAACACACACACATGCACACACTCACACAAACACACACACACACGGCCACACATATACAGTCAAGCATGCACTTGCAAAACCTTTCCAAAGGGAATTGTACTTATTACTTAAAGGAATAGATTTCCCCATTGATGTATAAAGAAAACTGGATACAGCACTGGAAGTGGAGCCCCATTCATTCCTATGAAAGTTGCTCATTGGCACACGAAGCCAAAACACTGCTCCTGCACTGTGTGGCCCATGGAGCAGATACACTAGAGATGTCTGCAGACTTCAGCGTCGAATCAAAGCTGTACCTACGCTGTAGCCTGACGTGCACCTCCTCAGAAATGTGACTACACGTCGTGGCAACGGAGATCTCCTGTCTATTTTTGTGAGCAGAAACCATTTCTTTCAGTGGAAACAAAGCTTTTATTTACTTTGATTTCACAGATAAGAAACAATAAATTGTGAAGACAATAAAGCCTCCACAAAATAACATTTTAAGTCTTGTGTGTGATTTATCCTGGCTTCATATGAGCAGAGGAAATCTCCACTAGTTGCTAGGCTAATTTATACAATGTAAAATGCCATAGGCTTGTGCTAATAACATTAGCATGGTATATTTGTTTGGAAAACTTGTTTAGTATAAGACAGTTGTTTTGTCTGTGAACTTTGTGAGCTGTAATGGAGCCGACTTTGGTAATGTTACTTTTGTTAAATGTTGCTGCTGTCCCTGGCTTCATATGAGTAGAGAAAAGTATGCTAGTCTCTAGGCTAATTTATACAATGTAAAATGCCATAGGCTTGTGCTAAAAACATTAGCATGTTGTATTTGTGGGGAAAATGTGTCCGGATAAAGAAAAGTGTTTGACTGTGAATGCTGCAAGTTATAGTGAAGCTGATTTGTGTACTTGTGTTTGAAATTATCGTTATTAAGCCATGTTTAATGTGTGTTTTGAAACGGAAACCTCACCGTCGACTCACTAGTAGTTTGGAAGTGTAACTGCAGCTTGAAACAGACACACCACCGCACAAGTATAAATATTCACAGCAGTGTAGGCTCTGCATAGAGCTGAAGTGTAAGTCAATGTGGAAAAATCTTTTGGGGACAAAGGGCATCACATGATGGATGTAATTACATTGTTTGGCCACTACTAAAATTGGCTTCAAAGCCTGGCACACTTCCTGGAGCCTTGGTTTCCCCTCATTTCCAGTATTTATGCTAAGCTAAGCTAACTAGCTGTTGGCTCCAGCTTAATATCAAACAAACAGACCAGCATCTGTATGTCTAAAAATGTTGAACTATTTCTTTAATTAATGTCTTTGTAGGGGACTGTTTTCATAATGTGAACTTTAGTAGAGAGATGTGTGGGCTCATTGGGTCTCCAGGGTTTGTTTCTTTCATTGGCAAAGCTACGTTATGTGCATTCCAACATCTCTAACACTTTCTGAATGATTCATTATTCAAACAAACATTGAGCAACTGCTTTGTAACAGTTTCAATTCACAAGAAGATAAAGAAGTGTATGGAACAACTTAGGGAAAAAATCTAAATTAAACCTCCCACATTGTTACTGGCATTTCATAACAATTCATAACATTCTCAGATCAAAATATGGACATTCAGCAGCCACACTGGCTGATTTCACATATCCTGTCCCACTTTTCCTCTGTTTCACCTCAATAAAAACCAGTGTATGTCTTCATTTCTACTCTTGTTTTTTTTACCTACTTAGGTGACATCCTAAAAATACACCCATGATTACCCTAAAATGTTCCTCCCCCATCTCCATTTCTCATCTCCATCTCCAGAGTGACTCACAGCTCCTCTAATAAAACCTAGTTACTTACACCGTTAAGCCCCGACAGTGGAGAGGACCCTGTGTGTGTGTGTGACAAAGAGAGGTGTGTATAAAAATGAAGGAGGATAAAAGTTTGTATCATTGAGCGTATCCATAGGAATTCGTCTGTGTTTATGCAAGTGAGTGTGAGTGTGTGTGTGTGTAGAGTTTCTCCCTCCATGACTTATTCATAACATTATTGAGTTACAGTCAGGCCAAACACAAACATTTCCACAGCAGGTTTCCTCAGACTAAGCTAAGAACATCTAAACCACACACGAGGACGCTATCCGAAGAGAACACGGTCAGGAAAATCTCTCATAAGTGCACCACTGCACGAAGCCTCATTTAGACTGATAATCCCAGTCATCTGTTTCCAAACTTATAGCAAGAGTTTAAAGGGACAGTTCACCCCAAAATCAAAAGCACATATTTTCCCTCTTACCTGTAGCTAGATTGTTTTGGGGTGAGTTGCAGAGTGTTGGAGATGTCTGCCTTCTCTCCAATATAATGGAACTAGATGGCACTCAGCTTGTGGTGCTCAAAGCGCCAAAAAATTACTTTGAAAAGCTCAACAGCAATGTCTCTTTCCAGAAACCACGGCCCAGTTACTCAAGATAACCCACAGACCTTGTTGTGAGCAGTGAGCTGTGCATCTCACGGACCAGAGGCTCATGATCGTGACAGCGTAAGATGTGAACATTGATGGTGTCATCCTTGGCTGAGCTGTAACATCAGAAGCTCAGTGGTGCTAGGTGAGCTAGCAGTAGATGCACGCTTTCTACTGTGCGGTGATACGGTTGGCGGGTGTAGTTTCGGTAGAGAGAAAATAGTTCCTACACAAAACTGCTCACAACAAGGTCTGTGGATTATCTTGAGTAAACAGGTCATGATTCCTTGAAAGAGACATTGCTGTTGAGTTTTTCAAATGTAATTTTTTTTTTTTTGAGCACCACAAGCTGAGTGCCATCTCGTTGCATTATATTTTAGAGAGGGTAGACATCTCTACAGCCAATATCTCCAACACCTGACAAGTCACACCAAAATAATCAAGATTCATAAATAGCACTACAGGTAAATCTGTATTTTTCTTTTTGGTGTGAACTGCCCCTTTAATTTTGTCATACAGGAGCTCACTCAACCTAAAAAGAATCTTACTTTAGTCCTGCAAACAAAAGCTAAAAGAAGGAAATATTCATCAATACAAATGCTTAGTTTTAATGGAAGGTGCCGTTGTAAATAACAAACGCTTTCTCTGTCCCTGACACATTTCAGATGGAAAAACATTTCTGCAAACACAAAGCTCCAAACATTTAGTTGCTTAGAAACTGTGGAAGCCACAACCGGTGAATTCAACTTCAGTGTGCATCCTCTTGTGTGTGTGTTAAACAATAAAGCAATAAAAAGGCCTCACGGATGTATGGCCTATTTATGGGTTATGTTTCCTATGTGTTCACAGTGCAACAGAAGAAGCCACAACCTTATACTGTGTAACTAACGGTGATGAACAGATGCCAGATATCATAGCAAGCGGTCTCTGCACATACCTCAAAATGATCTTACTTATTTCTGTATTTATTTTTTTATATAAATATTTTGCCATGGAGATAAGAACCTCGTCAGAAAGCTGCAGGAGACGCCACCAGACTGATGACAGTCCCTCAGTCAGACGCAGGTCTCCACCTGATTGGTCGGAAAAAGCAAACGCGTGGGAGGTGTTGTGACACTGAAGCTGCGGCTCCATCAGGGAGACCTGTGTTTATTTATAATGCTTGCTCTATTTTCTTATTATTGTCACAGTAAATACCTCACCAGAGCTGGGCGCAGAGCTATGAGTGCCAGAATTTATTTTAACATTACATGAAGTGAGACTTGCTGTTTAAAATCACAGATCAAATTAAATGTGTTCATTCATTTATTTGTGTATCACTGAGGTCGTAGTTAAATTCGGTGCTGTACAGCAACAGCGTTAGATTGCGAGGTGTTTTATATGTTTTCGTTACAACCAATTCACATCTCTATGACAGTGTGAACAAAAACTGGACATTTTAGGAATCCTTAAAGTAGACGTTATGGTAGAACAGCTGCACTATATTGTATTAGATTGTATAGGTGTACCTAATGAAGGGACCACTGAGGGTATGTTTGATTTTAGTCAACCAGAAAGGTTATTAGTCGGCAAGATTTCATTGGTCGCTTAGTCGCAGAGAAAAAATAAAAACAAATGTAAAACTCTATTAGGAGCTGCACCTTGTCAAAATAAATCAAAACCTATATGACTGGACCATGTGGGAATTTAATCTGAAAGGACAGACACAGGAAGTGGCCACACTCAGCAGTCAGACAGGAGTCACATTACAAACCAATCACAGCCGACAGATAATCTTTCCCTTCTTCTGTAAATATTCAGTCGGATATATACAGAACAGTTGATCATGTTAGTGCAGGGCTACCCAGAGCTTTACATCTGTCCCACAGATGGTAGGCCTACACACTTATAAACAGCTCCTGGAAGAAGATCAGCTCTGCACTCAGGATTTCAGGTAAATGCCTGACCTTGCCTGTTCCAGGTGGCATGTGTACAGCCCCTAATTTCCAGGGCTGGTACCTGCATGTATTCCACAGGCTAGTTAATAACATGTGGGGCAGGAAATCTAACGTGTGGGATCATTTTGAGAAGGTGAAGGTCGAACTAACACATTCTCTCTCCGACCTCGTCACATATTGACGTTTGGTCAGGGACTTTCCATGCCCACATGCAACATGCAAGGTACTCTAGGTGCGTTTGAGGCACACACCGCTCTCCTAGGTGAGAGGCGGTGTTTGTTGGACACACCCACCACCCCTCCTGCCTGCCACAGTTGGACTTTTACTGCCTTAACTTTCGTCCTAGTCCCACCTGATGCTGCTGGGCACCATTAAACTACAACACCAACCAACAGCGTATCATGATGACGTAAAGGACGCCTTTTTTCCTTGGTTTCTGACACTGCAGGTCACTGCCAAAGTGCCGGATTTCGACGACTTCGGAGTGAGACCGGGCTCAACAAACCCAAGGTGATATGTAAACTCATCTTCATTGGTCGACTACAAACATGACGTATCATGTGAAAACATGGAAGTAGCTACATGCCCATTAGCCCACAGCGTCATTAACAGGCAGCTCGCTCAGTGTGTGACGTGCACTTGTAGATAAAATATAGGCCTATATTAATGAAGGTTCATTAGTACGGTTTGTATTTCTCTGTAATGTAGCACAGTGTTAACAATGTTACTGAGACTATTCTTTCTCACACCTTCAACTCAAACCATTGTGTTGCCCCGCCCAAAATATATCATTTAATAATCAAATTAATATCATAAACATGCAGGCGACTAGTTGACTAATGGCCCTATATGACGACTATTGGTCGACTAGGAAAATTCTTAGTCGTGGGAAGTCCCAGTGCATCATAGTCAGTTCATATAGTTATGCTATTTGTAGACAGACAGACAGACAGACAGACAGATGGATAGACAGATCAGAGCGCGACTCTGTTCTTGACTTTTGTGGATCATTAATGGTTTATTTTGAAAATTAATGAGAATCTCACTTGGTGGATATGTGTGTGTGCGCGTGCTTTCCTCCCCATCTCTTTGGATTCTGGCCCCGTGCCAAACGGCAATTGGTTTTCATTCTACCAGAAACAAAAGACCAGCAATGACAGTCAGAGCGAGAGAGTGTGTGAGCGTGTGAGCAGAGGAGAAAGAGAGAGATAGACAGAGACAGAGACAGAGAGGTATAAGAAGTGAAAGAGAGAGAGAGCGACTAACAGGGGGAAGGGTCTGTACAGATTTCACATCTCAGTGAGCACTGAGGACGGAGCGAGAAATGACTGGAGATTAGAAATGGAGAGTGTAAGAGAGAGAAATAAAGACATGGGGAAGGGAGGGGGAGATGAAGGTGAGAGCTTTTTTTTTTCAAGTTTGTTAAGTTTGCAATTAAGCTACTAAATGGAGAGAAGAGCGAGTCCTTCATTGACATTCAGAAATGCTGCAAAATGCATGCTGCAATTCTCAAAGAGAGAAAAACCCTGAAGTGATCCACTTTAAGACTGAATTTAATATAACAATGACCCTGTTCATCTGGAGCATCTTTTAATGATAATACCCCCTCAGGTACCAGCCATCTTTCCTGTCTATTAAGGCAACAGGTATACTTGCTTTTTAACCATGACTTCAGGCAGACAACCAGCTGTGTCATGAACAGACTTGCCTATGTACTGTGCATGTGTTACTGGAGGATTCCACTAGAGGGCACACCAGAGAACCCAGCAGCTAACAGTGCTAACTGCACTGACAGTGCCAACAGCTGTGGTCAAGACACAGCGGGTCCACTATATGCAGCTAATAGTTGACAGCTTTTGTTGACTAACCCTAACTTTAAAACAGCGGAGTATCCAGGTAATGGTCGAGGTTTTCTCTTGCAGCTCTGCTTGAATGCAATCTATAAAGTCATTACCACCACTCTGAGGTAAGTGTGACATATTTGCTATCTGATTACTGAAGATGTACAGGGTGTGAAATGTAGGATCTAAGGTAATAATCTGAAACATTTTCACATAAATAAATTACCATTTTGGTACTGGATGTTGATGTCACTGCGAAACTTGAGATATTATTCTTATATGCTGTATCATTCATTTTCTATGTTTCATGTTTCTGCTGCTATTGTGTATGGAAGCCCATTTCTGCCAGGATTATGATTTTTTGCACAGTAATTATTTTGAGATACTGATTCTTTATTTTTAGAAAGTTCCTCTTTTTGAGTCATTTGAAGTTCTGGCAAGTTATTTTAAGATACTGAGTCATTTTGAAAGACGATGTCATTATTTTTGAGACACTGAGTCATTATTTTAAGCTATTAAGTCATTTTCAGATACTAGGTCATTGTTTTGAGATACAAAGTCATTATTTTCAGATACTAAGTCATTATTTTGACATACTAAGCCATTTTCAGATACTAGGTCATTGTTTTGTGATACTAAATCATTGTTTTGACATACTAACTCATTATTTTGACATACTAAGTCATTTTCAGATACTAGGTCATTGTTTTGTGATACTAAGTCATTATTTTGAGATACTTAGTCAGTATTTTTAGATACTAAGTCATTATTTTGACATACTAAGTCATTATTTTGAGATACTTAGTCAGTATTTTTAGATACTAAGTCATTATTTTGAGATACTAAATCATTATTTTGAGATACAAGGTCATTATTTTAAAATACTAAGTCATTATTTTGAGATACAAGGCCATTATTTTCAGATACTAAGTCATTATTTTGACATACTAAGTCATTATTTTCAGATACTAAGTCAGTATTTAGAAACACTAAGTCATTATTTTGAGATACTAAATCATTATTTTGAGATACAAGGTCATTATTTTAAAATACTAAGTCATTATTTTGAGATACTAAGTCATTTTCAGATACTAGGTCATTGTTTTGTGATACTAAGTCATTATTTTGAGATGCTAAATCATTATTTTGTGATACTAAATCATTATTCTGAGATACTAAATCATTATCTTATGATACTAAGTCATTATTTTGAGATACTAAGTCATTATTTTCAGATACTTAGTCAGTATTTTTAGATACTAAGTCATTATTTTGAGATACTAAATCATTATTTTGAGATACAAGGCCATTATTTTCAGATACTAAGTCATTATTTTGACATACTAAGTCATTATTTTCAGATACTAAGTCAGTATTTTCAGATACTAAGTCATTATTTTGACATACCAAGTCATTATTTTCAGATACTTAGTCAGTATTTTTAGATACTAAGTCATTATTTTGAGATACTAAATCATTATTTTGAGATACAAGGTCATTATTTTGACATACTAAGTCATTATTTTCAGATACTAAGTCAGTATTTAGAGACACTAAGTCATTATTTTGAGATACTAAATCATTATTTTGAGATACAAGGTCATTATTTTAAAATACTAAGTCATTATTTTGAGATACAAGGCCATTATTTTCAGATACTAAGTCATTATTTTGAGACACTGAATCATTATTTTGAGACACTAAGTCATTATTTTGTGATTCTTAGTCATTATTTGAAGATAATAATAATAGTAATCATTATTTTGAGAAGCCTTTTCATTATAATGACTTACAGGATCATTTTTTTCATCACACTGGCAGTTGTGGCCTTCCATCATTTTGTACCTGGACTTGATGTTTTATCTAGCTGAACAATTCTTTCTCTCATGATAAAACTATCATCAGCTGCAATCGGCATATATTAAGTGGTTAAAAAAAAAAAAAAAGACATTGTCCAGTTGGTGTTTCCGTTTCTTGATCTCATGGTAACGACTTATCTGCTTCAGTTGTACAACTTGCCTGATAGTGCTTTACAGAGACTCATGGAGTTTTAATGGAGACTTTTAGTGTTCCATAAAGGCTTTTTTACCTTAAGTGAGAATTTTATAGACATTTTGTGATCAGGTCATATCAGTTACAGTATCTTCTTGGCACCAGGATCCTTACTGGTCATACTCTTCCTCACATAATCCTCTTATGCTACATCCTTTGTCGTGACCTGGTTCCTGACTTTCTGTAAACCGATCTTTAAATTCATCCTGTTTTACTGTGTTAATGTTGGACTGTACAGCTATTTTGTGTTGTGATCACAGAGACATGAGATGAAATGTCAAAAAAGGGGATGCTGATATACCGGGGACAGATTTATGCATTTATGCTCTTTTATTGCTTTGTTTATTGCATCCCAAATTTGTTGTTGCTGTGATAATTTAATTTGCTTCTGGATATAATTGACTGGTGGCTTTGATTTTTATAACACCCTAAAATTTTTATGATTCAATTCTACTACAGCAGGACACACACACACACACACACACACACACACACACACACACACACACACACACACACACACACGGAGTTCCTTTCTTCCCTCTCCATCTCCATATCAATGGCTGCAGGACAATCAACTCGCTGGTTCACACCAGCAGTCTGGCAGACACTCACACACACTGAGCCTTTTCTCCCTCATTTTCTTTCTCCTACTTCCTGAGCCCGACTCTTTTCTTTTGAGCGTCTCACTCACTTGATGATAGAACATGAAAAAAAAACAAAACATCACAAAACACATATTCATATTTAGCCGCCAGGTTGACACTTTCATCCACGGCTGTTCACAATCAAACTGTAAACAACACGAGGGCCTACAATGAGGTGACAGAGGTTGATATTACTGCATATATTATATCATATTTTAAACTGAGTAATGACTTAACCTCACAAAGATTTGGCAATAATTCAGCTGTACAACATTCTCTTTAACTAATATCCTTATTGAAATCTTACTTATACTATTCTTACATTTATATTTAACACATTTTTGTATGATGCACATATCTGTAGATATTTCTAATTTCTGTATATATATTGTTAGATATTGTAGCATAATTCACACATTTTATATTTCTACATACTTCTCATTTTCTATTTTTTTTAATTTCTCCATGATTATATATAAGAGCAACTGTAATATGACACAATTTCCTCCAAGAGATCAGTGAAGTATTTCTGAGGCTGATTACCTGAAACAAAAAACACCTGCTGAAGTGCTTTGCTCAACTACATCAGAGAACAAGGGCACAAATTATGTCGGTTAGGAAATTGTGCTTCGAAGCTCAGTAACGTGCATTTCAAAATATGTATTTTATGTTTTTTAAATGGGCTTAAAAAGTAACCATCTTGTGCTTTAAAGCAGACCGAAATAGCATGATCCGACTAAACTGAGCCAAGTGCTCTTACTCTAAGGAACAGAGTGAAAACACAAACAAGAATACTGCAGAGCAACGCGGCTGATTGAAGGCTTGCACCCCGAAAATGTCAACAGTCATGAGTGTGTGGTACTTGTGTATTTTAAATGAGAATTAAGAGGCCTTCAATTGTCATACAGATTCTGTGGAGAAGTACGCAACTGTTGAGCTGATATTAAAACATGCAAACAGACTATTTGAACAATACAAAAAATATATACTGGGTGCAGCAGTTAAGACACAATAAAGGCTGAAACACATATAAAAAACTTCCTAAAATAAGAGAAAAAAGTCAAAAGAGAATATAAATTATTGATGGCGGGATTATTGTACACAAAACAACAGCAGCAGAACAGACTAAGACAAAAAAATATATAATAAAAAAATAAATAAATACAGAAAATAGTCATAAAATAGAGACAAAAACAAACACGACACACTTGTCAGTGTCACCGCAGCTCACTGAACTATTGATATGTGTGTATAGAAATGTGTGTGTGCATCTGTGTGTGTGTGTGTCAGAATGTCGATCGTGTTTTATTTTGATGACAAGACAGCACGCCAATTTGCATAATTCCCATAACCGCCCCTCTTTTCCCTCCCCTCTGCATGTTAATGAGCCGTCGCCTTGGACACGCTAATTAAACAGGATCCTGCACACTCACCCAATCAGGAGTACAGAGGAATGTAGACATCACACACACACACACACACCCATACACACAAAACACTGATACACACGAATCAAACTCACTGGTATAGATCTGTTCTTACTGGGCGATCTGTTGCAAAACAACAACAGAGACCAACATGCGTCAGACACATGTTTAGTATAACACACTGTAGCATTACTATAGGTGTGTGTGTGTGTGGCCACCACTGACCTAAGAGAAGTCACATGACTACTTTTCTTTTGTGGAGTGGTCTCACACAAACATACACACACACACACACACACACACACACACACACACACACACACACACACACACAACCATAAATAAGGTGTCTAGACAGCACAGCTGTCAGTCTGCCTGCTGGAGTGTGGTGAACATACAAATCAACAGAGTGACAAACAGAGAGGGGAGAGACAAGCAGTAAAGCGTCGCACATGCACACCAGAGGCACGTTATCACCTACACGCCACAGGAACCTTCAACTTTTGTTGATCTATTCTGTTTTGATCTTCTTATGAGTCCATGTCTTCTTTGCAAACTCTAGATCTTGTTTAAGTTCAACACTTAAGTTTTGACATCAACTTTAAAGCTAACATAGAAAGGCGTCCTAAAAGGTCTTAGGACAAAACAGAAATTAGAGCATCTGCCATATCAACCCAATCACCAGACTTTATGTCGACATTGTATGTTTCTGCAAACCACAGATATGTAACATTTGTACATTATTATGTAGCTGATACATTGAAACAACATGTGGTTGTGTTTAGGCACAAAAACCACTTGGCCACTTCGTCACTCAGATCATGTTTTGGTGGCACATTTGCAGCTGGAGACGCTGCCAATGTCTGCCGAAAAACACCTAGCTTTGGTGCCACAATAGTTGTGAAACATGCTGTAGATGTCTGAATCAAAAGCACCAAGTTTTGATGGCACATTCAAGGCTGGAGATGCCGCCAATGTCTCAAGAAAAAACACCCAGTTTTGGTGGCACAATCGCAGCTGGAGTTGCAGATAACGTCTCACCACAAAACAGCTAGTTTTGGTGGCATAACTGTTGCCAGATATGCTGCTGATGTCTCACTCAAACGCATCAAGTCTTGATGGCACATTTGCAGCTGGAGATGCCGTCAGTGTTTCGTAAAAAGCAGCTAGTTTTGGTGGCACAGTTTTTTGCTAAAAATGATTTTAATTCCTTGATAGAATACCCAGTCTTGCTAGCAGAATCACAGCTGGAGATGCCACGAATGTCTTGCAAAAAACAGCTAGGTTTGATGGCACTATTGTCGTTATCTTGACAAAAAACACTCAGTTTTGGTTGCAGAATCGTCGCCAGATATACTGCTGATGTCTTGCTCAAAAACACCAAGTTTTGATGGCACAATCACAGCTGGAGATGCTGCCAATGTCTGGCCAAAAAACAGCTAGTTTTGATGGCACAATTGTCACTAGAAATGCTGCCGATGTCTTGATTAAAAACAGCTAGTTGTGGTGGCACAATCTCAGCTCGAAATGTCGCCAAGTTCTTATTACAAAACAACTGTTTTTGTTGTTTTTGGTCTTGATCAGTGCTCTGCAGCTTTGCAGCTGTCTTGCCTAGCTGTCATGCAATCCACCATCCCCTCTGCCTCCAGACGACAGACGCAGCTCATACATGTTATCACAACTACGTCACTTTCACAGAAATGTTGATATGATACATATGAAACATGGAGCCTATTAACTTTACATCAATTTTTAAACAACAAGTGTGTTTGCCTAATATTTGTGCACAGGATTCATTTTCTAATATTGTAACTCAGTGCTTTCAGTATCCATGAACCCAAATGCAAGGACAGGGAGAACAGATACTGCTTGTAAACAAATTGCCATGAAACAATAAAGCCGGCTAAACAGTGATTAATTAGTCTACATCCTGTGTCTTGAGCAAGTTTCTGTAAGTCTCTGCAAGCTGCTTTTTATAGCGCATCGAAGTAAAAGGAAGCAAATGGCTTTCTCAAAGGTAGGCAATTAATAAGAAAGATTAACGAGTTTGGGAATGGTCAGCAGTAAAGTGTTAATGGGATAAAACTCGCAAAACCACCTGCATGCTAGAGAGGAGAGGAGAAGAGAGATTTAAATCTGTTCTTAAACTCAATAGGGCAACACTAGCCCTTGGCAAAGACACACACACATACACACAGTCTGGGTAGCCTGAGATTCTCATTGTTATTCTGAACACAGTTGTGGTCACAGACAGGGCCAGGCAGGAGTGCAGGCAGACACACACACACACACACACACACACACACACAGTGAAGCACATGTTGTCATGACACATTACAAATGCTAAATACCATACAAGATTAAGAAATACAAAGGCAGCACTAATTTGCATTCACACAATTGCACACACACAAACACACACACACACACACACACACACACACACACACACACACACACACACACACACACACACACACACACACACACATTCCTTCACTGCCAGAGTAACATCTGCCACCAATAGACTCTTTCTTTTAGAGCAAGCTTTCCTCCTGGCACTTCATGAAACAGAGTGAGAGGGAACAGACAGCAAACAGCGAGAATACAAAGTATGGAAACATTTCCAATATCAACCACAAGCAGCAACAGTTTCACCTCAGAATAACTCATAACTCTTTGAGGTATTACAGAATGAGTAACTATAATCCACTCAAAGGACAAGAATGTCATTTCACTGTCACTTTGGACTTCATAGACTTTAAGACTTCAATGCAACTGATGAAGCAGCTGCAGCCTGTTTTACCACAACTCTCCACTAGAGGTCGTTAAATCAAAGACTCGGTGCCAGTGGCTGACAGACACAAAACCAAAATGTTTTCATCTCCTCGACCTAAAATTAGGCTCCCAATCTGCTGTAAACTGTGAGGCTTCCCAATGTCCACTCAGGGTGTTACTGCTGGGTGCTCGTCCTTTTGCAAAGCACATTATCTCCAACAGTCTGACCTCTGATCTTTACATGAATATTAGTCAATGTCCACCTGTCTCTGCCCTTCACCATGAGCTGCTCTTTCTCATAACCATAAATGTCAGCCCAACTCCACTCAGTGAAATATATCACCTGGCGGGAGTTTACACCCAACCAAGTGCAGCCCCTTTCAGCATTAGTGCCATATGCTGCACCTGTCATTACAGGGACACAGATTCAAGATTACTGAATGTTTTTTGCCATTTCATTAAGCAAAAACCTCCAGGGCTGCAAAATGAAGCCAGCAGGGAAGTGCCAAAAACTGCAGTTCCTTGAATGGCCACTTTAGGCTGGCTCCAAAACCAAATCAATCCCCGTAGACCCCCCATGTTAAAATGCCTGACTTGACAGCAGAAATTAATGTTTACAGTCTGGTACAAATACGTTTTAGGCTCTGGCTAATTTTCCAGCTGTTGAAAACTATACAGAGGATCGATTTTATATAACTTGCCCATTTAAATCTTATAAAGGCTTAAAGTTATGCATAATTAAGGGCATGGTTGACAGGGGTCACCACCCACTGGGTTAGGTAACGTAACCATGGCATGACCCCAGAATCACGGAGTAGAGGCGTAGCCATAGCCACTCGCTATTTCTGTAACAAATTGGTCGCCTAAAAAAGTCAGCGTTTGGTTGTACTGAAATACCGTTTTAGGAGTCAGATATTCAGTTTCTCATTTAAGTAGATTTTGGATCCTGTTTTTTGCTAGTGAAAATTAGCATTAGCATTATCACAGTCGACCACAGACTGTATAAGCAGCATGCTAATCAATCTCGTAGCTAGCATTCTGGTCAGCTCCACCCTCTCATCCATATATGGTCACTGATGGCTCCAAAAATTTAAGATGGTGATGAACAAAATAACAAAAAAATTAAAACAAGAATTCCTAAAGTGAATTGCATGTCGCTCATTACATACAGTACAATACATACATAGCTGTTGTCGTGTCTTACAGACTGGAATAATAGCAGCACACATAAATAGCGGTGCTTATTTATGTACAGTAGTAGTCTTTACAGCACTTTAACACTACATGTCACATTCACCCATTCACACACATTCACGCAGCCTCCTTATAATGTGCTACTCAGCTTGTACGCACTCACACACTGATGGAACAGCCACGAGGACCAGTTTTGGGTTCAGTGTCTCGACCAAAGATACTTCAACATGCAGAATGGACAAGCTGAAGATCGAACTTGGACGACCTGCTCTACCTTCTGAGCCACAGCCCCCTAATTTCATGCCACAAATACTTTTGCCTCCACCACATTTATCTGACAGTTGCAGTTACTTTACAGATTAAGATTTTCCATATAAAATATATGAATAGTTCATTGTATAAAGTGATGTTAAAGATTAAAATACCCAACAGTAGCTATATGAAACAGTAAAATGTAATCGTAAAATGCTGCTTACACATGAATGCATCAGTAAGATTAATTCCATAATATATAATAGTATAACACTAACAGGGGGCTTTTGTTTTTTAATTAGCACAAATTGTCAATAAAGGCCTGTTTGAATTAGACGCCTGGTCTGGTTGCCAAGCACTTCATTTTTTTATAAGGGTTCTTAGGATGTGTAAAAGCAGGTTGTTGGCTTCAATTCCTCAATTACCCTGTAAGTTATTTATATTCCTTCAGTCCATAAGGGTCCTCAGATCAAAATAATCAAACGTGTTTGTCATAAAAATCAATCCAAGTTGTGAGGATTGTTTAAACAGGATAAAGTGGTGGGTTGTATGCTGTAATCGTTGAGTGCTGTAACTCTCTCTCTCTCTGATGTGCTGTCTGTTGGAGCTAGATCAAACCAATGATTCATAACTGATATATTATCTGAAGATTAATTTTTAAACAACTAATATTCATACTGGTTTAAATAAACAATTTGACTGTATTTCCTGATATTTGCTGAGCAACAGTTTTGTGTGAAAGGAATTAAAGGCCTGTCCTAAATATAGGCCTGTTGATTTCAGTGATATAGGCAAATAATAGCCCAGAGAACTTTTACATTTCATACTTTAGGTAAAATTTGCTTGCAATATTTTTATGTTTACTTACCTGACATTTTCACATTGCAGTACCACTATTATTTGACCTAACTTTTACTTAGGTAAAGGATTAAATGCCTGCCACAATTGGCATTAAACAGCAGTACAGTAGTATAGCCAGGTTTTGCATGTTTGTGCCCACTGACTATAATTTGTGTGCACTTTCTCTAACTGTCAGCCACACTGATAAAACATATATGTTTATATGCTGATTTTGTGTCTTTCTACCTATCTCCCTTTCCATTTTTTTGGACTAAAGAGACATTATTTTGTGTGACGATGCATTCAAGAGCATGAGCTACTTTAAAAACTCCTCTTGACATTTCATTTTAAGATGCTGCAACACTGAAGCTGCTGAAGAGCATTGTGCTGAACGACAAAATCAATCAGGGGGGAACGCAAAAAGCAGGCATGCAAATTGTAAGAATTCTAACATGAGTGACCTTGAATGCACCAACATAAATAGTTTTCAAAACAGTCCCTGCTTTGTAATTGCAGAATTGTGCACCATGATGGATGACATACTGTATTTATTATTTATCCTGCTCTGGTTTCCCTTTTGCTGATTGCACGTTGCATGTTTTCCCTTTTTGCAGCCTAATGTTTGCTACACTTACCTTCTTTATTTTCTCTTAAACACAATATTTTGAATTAATGTATTTTCTTTAAAACATCCAATTATAAAGTTGGACTGAGTTATCTGAGAGGGCAGACAGACAGCGGGTCCTTTTCTCACTCCCCACATGGATGTAATGCTACAAACAAGTGTTTGCAGCTGCCCCCGGCCCCAAACAAGCCAATCTGCATACGCCAACACACACACACACACACAAACAAGAGCACACACAGCCTGGTCTTCATCAGGCAGCATTGGCACTGCGCCCTGAGACGTCGGCACACATCACGGGCACAAAGGAGCGAAGGAAACCCAGACAAAAAAAAAAGACAAAACAAAAAAAGAAAAGAGGCTAAAATAAGCACACAGGAAGAAACAAAGCACAGCGGATGGCGGGACGACAGAGAAATAAAGAAGGATAAAAGAAAGCGTACCTCGTTTCTGATCCTCACCACACAGGGAGAGCAGGAGGGATGTTGCTCTTGATTGCTACAGGGTCCACCTGTCTGTCTGTCTGTCCTTCTGCCTGCCTGGATCTTTGTGTCTGTGCATCTGTCTGCCATCTGTACCTGTCTGTCTGTCTGATGTCTCATATTTTCAAATGTGCCTTTGTGTTTCGCAGGGTCAGTGTTCTGGTGTTTTTCACATCTTAATCTGCAGTTTTTTGTCCGTCTGTGTGCCTACCTGTCTGCAGGTCAGTCTGCACTCGTCTGTTTGTCTGTCTGGATGTGTCTCTGTGCATCTGTCTGTGTTTGTTTGTCTGTCTGTGCATGAATCTGTTTTGACTTTCACATTTTCTGCAGCTTTTCTCGTCTACCTGCCTCCAGACACAGTCTGCTACAGTCTGTCTGCAGCGTTAGACCTCTACGAACACACACACACACACACACAGAGAAGCATGAATGGACAGACAACCATGTTAGGCTCAACAGCACAAAAGCAGCCAGACACTCCAGCACAAAAAAAGTGCAGAAAAAAAAAAACGCAGGAGGCAGGGTCAAGATGGGATGCAGGATGCAGAGTCCATTAAGTTCAGCGGCCATCTTGGAGGACACACAGCAGTGCACAACAAGCCAATGGGAGATGATACCTTTTTGTTATGAAAGCATAAGAGATGCCTGGGCCAGCCCTCCGTCCAAAGTTTGGACACAAGCCAAGTCGGGCATCCCTCACCGACCAGATTTCCTCTGTTCAATCCCAGCATGCCTTGGCACGCCAACGAGTGACTGCAGTCACAACGGCAAAACAGAGATGAGACAGAGAGAGAGAGAGAGACAGAGAGGCTGGATCTGTGCCATGTCTTCCTTGTAGTGAGTTAATGAAGCAAGAAAAGCTTGGATACACTTCAAGCATCAACTTTCACACACACATGCACACAGCGGGCACAAAAACCCGAGCCAGCACAGACAGCAGGCATATTGAACGCGTCTTTCATATTTATTTTAACATGTTCCCACCTCCTGCACAAACAAAAAGCCCAACAAGGCAAGCAGCCACCAACCTGTCGGGAAACTGGACGTCTTTGTTTATGGTAAAATCGTGTTTGTTTGATGTCTTGATTAATGTTTGAGTGTTTTTCTAGGTAAAGCAGGATCGTGGTGCAAAGAGGAAATGAGGAAAAGCCAAGAAATATATTTTTTGTGTTCAGCGTGGCTGTCCTTACCTGGCAAATAAATGACGGGTGGCGGGGAGGTGTTGTTGTGCTCAGTCTCTGGCCTGACTGTCTGAGAATTCGGGATGTCTGGGGTGGATGGGAAACTAACATGGTGTCTGGAATAAAAGGTGGGGAAAGAGGAGGAAGAGGAGAATGGAGTGGAGAAGTGACAACAAGCAGAGGAACGAAGACAAAAAAAGAGCACAGAAATGGTGATAAAGAGCATGTTAGTTAAGGAAATATTTATCTGTAATAACCCAGTTTGGTCTTCATCAGGCAGTGTTGGCACTGTGCCCTGAGACGTCGGCACACATCGGGGGCATTTTTTTAAAACCAGAAAACAAGTGTTATATGTAATGAAATTTAAAGCACTGCTCAGCAATCATAAACTGTTCTTTTTTTTAATTAAATTGTTTATTCAGAGTAAGTCTTGCCAAATACACACTTTACAGATATGAAACATAATAAAAGGTACTATTTGTAACTCCAAGCTCCACATAAATCTTTGAAAATTTTGTTCTCATTTTCTTTGTAATAGTGTATAGGGCAACTTAATTGATGTAGAGATGGGAAAACCATGTTCAGACCTTTCAACAGGTAACACAAAGACAATCTGTCCTTCAGAGACAGGCTGCAACTTCAAGAAAGAATCCATCAGCCCTGGAGCCCGACGAGTGGGTCAGGACACAGAAGAACAAAAACAAGGCTTTAAATAAAAAGGTAAAAGTACTGAAAGCTCACCTCAAACTGCAGAGCATCACAACGCCTTAACGACCTCTCCACCAGGATGAAGACAGAAACCAAAGGATTCAGGATGAGAGAGCCGAGCGTCAGCAACAACTGGAGACAAAGCTTGTCTTGTGCTGAAAAGGTGAGTGAGGACCAGGAGCTGATCAGTAACCCGTAGGGCCGAGCAGGAATTCCTCTGTCAGACACGGAGCAGCAGTTGGAGGACCTGAAGGTGAGACTTGAAAGAACAGACCTCAACCAGCCTTGAGTTTGCCACCACGCTCCAGGCTGAGAAAAAGGTGAGCCGGTCCCTCCAGGCAGAAACTGCCAAGGTGGAGGAAGAGCTGAAAGAACAGGATTTCTGAACATAAAATAATTTAGAAACTCGGAATCTGAGTGTAATATCTTTCCAGTCTGGCAGGTTAAAAAGCACCAAAGGTAAATGACCATTAGTTCCTGTTGAGCGTAGGAGGATTTGAATAATTAATGAGGTTAGCCTGCTGTGTGATCCATGTGTAAATGAGCACTGTGCCTCTCTTAAATTGGAGACTGCAAAAGAAATGCACTGCCTTAAAGGAATAGTTTGCCCCAAAATCAAAAACACATACCTGTAGTGCTGTTTACCAATCTAGATTGTTTTGGTGTGAGTTGCCGAGTGTTGGAGATATCGGCCATGGAGATGTCAGCCTTTTCTCCAATATAATGGAACTAGATGACACTCAGCTTGTGGTGCTCAAAGTTCCAAAAAAATACATTTGAAAAACTCAACAGCAATGTCTCTTCCAAGAAATCATGACCTGGTTACTCAAGATAATCCACAAACCTTGTGAGCAGGTTCATGTAGGAACTATTTCCTTTCTACCAAGATACACCTCCCAACCAAATCACTACGCAGAAGGAAGCGTGCGTTTTGGCGCTTTGAGCACCACAAGCTGAGTGCCATCTAGTTCCATTATATTTAGAGAAAGCAGACATCTCTACAGCTGATATCTCCAACACTCAGCACACACACATGCCCACAAAATGTGTGTTTATGATTTTGGTGTGAATTGTTCCTTTAACTGCATTAAACATTGTGTTTTAACTGACTCATCAGCTTAAGCAAATATTATAGCAAAGTGAAAGAGGCAAAAACAGATGTGTGTGTGTGCACATGCTACCCCTCTGGCCCCACTCGGCTCTGTGAGGCACATGTCAGAATGCTAACATGTTAGCATTAAGTGTTATTTATCTTTCATCTTTCTTTATCTTTGTACAACCTTATTTGTTTTTGTATTTTTGCTCATTTTTTTGTTGTTTAAAAGGTATTGTGGCTTTAATAAAGTTGGTGTAAAAAAAAAAATGTTCCCATGTTCGCCTTTTAAGTTTTGGGTGTTAGCAAGCTAACAACAGGGCTGAGTTCAGCCCCAACATAACAATGAAAAAGGTTTATTTAAACAGAAACAATGATGTGCTGAACAATGTGTGGTGTTATGCAAGCGCACTGCCTTTTAATAAGGTGGGTTTTCATTTAATTCAATTCAGTGGAGCTTTATTAGCATGGTTAACACATGTTTACGTTGCCAAAAGAAGGGTGGATAAATTATATACAATATAAAGAATGTACAATCAATATAGATCAACCCGAATTTGGTGTATATACACATCGCTGCTGATTGGGTAACACCTCTGACACACCCATCAAATTAGAGAATACATACCTGAAAGCCTGTTGCACACTGTCTCAATGAAACATGTCCTTCAACCTGGAAAATATAGCAAACATAGCCCACACCTGTACGCCCACAAGGTCAGTTGAACACATTTAAATTTGTTGCCTAATAAAAAGACTTTTTAAAAAAAATAAATCAGAATATGTTAGTGTTAGCCTAGTTAGCCTACTGGCTAATGTTTAACAGCAGCAGAAAGCACGACAGAAAACAACATTTTACAGATTTTTCTTTTTTATTTCCTTCAAAACAGGAAAAACTAAAATTTCCTCTGGTAAAGTATTTTATCCATCCAGCAGTTGTTTTTTAATTAAACATTTACAGAATTAGAAATAAAAACAAAATACAACACAGAGGTTCAAATCATAAATATTCACAGTATGTTTCAAATTAATCACAAACTCTTCTCAGTAATCCTCATATGTGCACTCTTGTGCTTCTGTCTGAGGCAAATTAAATTTCTGACTGACCTGTTGTCAAACATTTCCTCCACGCACACTGTAACATGGCAGCTTTCGTATATAAACCATAGTTGGCGGATAGTCCTGAGCAAGTTGAGAGCATGTGCAAATTCCTTGAACTTTAAATAATTCAAGACGCCCAAGGTTCAACATTTGCTTTCATTCACATTCATTGTTATATAGTTTAAAGTGCTTTTCCTACACAATTTGTTCACTTTCACTTTGGATGATGCGTATTTGATATGAGAGATCTTAAGTTGATACAAAAAGTATCCCAGGAAAATCAAGTAAAGTTTAAAAAATAAAATCAGGCACTTTTTGGACACAGAAAGGAAAAACATCATTCAAGTAAATTAAATGTTTTTCTTCAAGATAACAGAACTGAGCAGAGCTTAGCGGGGTCGTCCTCCTCTTTCCACCTGTCGTCCGCCTTTCCACCGCTCTCCTCTTCACTTTCATCTCTGCTTTTCTTTGACGTCTTCTTGTGTTTGTGTTTCTTCAGCTCCCCTTCCTCCAGCAGCTCTGGGGAGGCTCGTCGCTTCTCCTTTTTGTGCTTCTTTTGTTTCTTCTTTTTCTCTTTTCTCCCGTCGTCCCTGTCGTTCTCTTGGCTTGCCGATGAGCTGACGCTGTTGCTGCGGCTGCTGGGCCTCTCCCCTTCCTCCAGCTCTCTCCGTCCCTCCCGCTTAGTCTGCCTGTCCAATTCTTCGGCCTCATCCTCTCGTCGACTACCTCCTTCTCTCTCCCTTGTGCCTTCTTTTATCACCTGCTGCAGCTTCCACTCCCCCTTTTCAACCTTGCTGTCATCTCTAAATCTATTCTGCATTGGTTCCCACTCAGGGCTGCTCATTCTGGGCTTACCGAGCTCTGACCTGGAGGGGAGTGGGTCTCTCTCGTTACCCCGGCTATGGGAGAGGGAAGGTGGGGAGTGGTGGGTCCCTGCGGGTCTGTACCCTGATAAATCTTGGTGATTGTGATAGTAGTAGGGCTGATCTTTAAATTCTGAGTCCAGTAACGTGTCTCTATGTGATTTGTGGGTATCATGATCAGGCAGTTCATTAGCTCTGCTGCTTGCAAATTTCACGCCAGGACAGCCACCGGGATCGCCCCCTCGCTGCCTGTGTCTCCTCTCTGTGTCATGTGACGCTGAGTAAGAGTAGGAGTGAGAGGAGGAAGGGAGATTCCTCTTTGGGGAATCCTTCTCTTTCCTCCTGTCTCTCCTTTTCTCCTCCTCCCTTGTTCTCTCTTTTGATCTTTTGCTCTCTTTCTGCCTATCCCTCGACCTCTCACTCTCCCTCCCTCTGTCTCTATCCCTCCGTCTCTCCACCCCCATCCTTTTCTCCCTGTCTCTGTCTGTGCACGAGTCAGTTTGGTCTCTGCCACTAGAGGGAGCCAAACTTCTGTGTGAGCTGGTCAAAATAGGGGTGTTCTCTCTCTCCCTGTCCCTTCCTGTCTGCATGTCCACTGACCTCTCTGTCTTTTCGTCACTCTCTGTCTTCCTGTCGGTTGGCATCTCTGCTGTCACAGACACGGATGGGGAAGGCAGAAACATTGCAAGTGCATCAATCTGATCTTCGATCTCCCCTTCATCCCACTCTTCTTCCTCAGACTCTTCCTTCTCCCATTTGGAGCGAGGGACCTGAGACAGGGTGAAGGTGAGAATTAGATATGTAATCTTTAGTTTCTGCATCTATGTGTGTGTGTGTGTGTGAGTTCAAAGAAACTGTAAGAAACACAAATGATTCTTAATCTATATTATATGAATGTTACATTTCCACGGGCCGTGCTAACAGACACACCTGTATGAGTACAAGCTCGCCCTGTCTGTCCGCAGTGCTGTCCTGGGTGTATTCCTCCAGAGTTTTAATCACCGTCTTCTTTTCGTGCTGGTCCTCGTAGCTGCTGTATTTAACACACAGAAAATGTATATTAGTACTCATCTTTACATGTTAGACAAGAATGTTAATGGGAAGGTTTTACGTGTGGAACATGTCTTGAAATATCTGATACGGTGCTGTTTTGACAAGAAATGATACCCAAAGTGAACATGTCCTACTACTGCTAGTTCACATTAAAAGCCTTCAACTTACAAAACATGGAGTAGGTTTTTTTGTGAGTGACTGGAAATGCAATGTATTTACGGCTGTGATTATTGCTGACAATGCAAGACATTTTCTGCATCTCTTGACAGGGGATCAGTTTTAAATATTGAACAGTGTTGGGACAAGACGGAGCAGCCACAGTGAACTGTTAAATGAAGCTGTAGGATTCTAATGTTAAAAATAAAGCAGAAACATCATAGAAAATTGTCCCTGTTACCATAACATATCTTTATCAGTAAGGACAGCCATTTTTTAGAAGCCAGTTTGTTACCTGAATACACAGCACTTTATATTTATTCAACCTTGAGTCAGTCCTCGCCATCAAGTATCTGGTGTTCCTTTCAACGTAGCTTCGATTGTGTATTTTATTTATATGTAAATGTGTTTTCATTTGTACTGCCTGCCTTTTCATAGCAGATTTCGCACATGCAAACCAAAGTAGACAAAGTGTTTCTGAAGTATTCTGAATGTTCTGACCTGCCATTGTCCTCCATGGTGTTTGGTCCGTCATGGTGGCTCTCGTTTCTGCTCCATTGTGACTTGGACCTCATTGTGTCATCATCTTCTTCTCTCCTCATCCTCCACTTCACTCTCTCCATCAGCTCTTCCTTCGGCTTTGACTCACACAACAAGTTTCCTCTGTCTTCCCCCTCTGCCCTCTCCTTCCAGATACCTGCAACTAACTCTCCCATCGCTTGTAATTCATTTCCTCCAATTGCGCTCCTTCTCTCGTCATTTGTCACCTCTTCTCCTTTGCTGGCCTCCACCCCTTCTACTTCCACCCACTGGTTAGTACTTTCCGTCTTCTCCATCACTTCCCTGAGGGCACTACGCCATAAGTCAAAGTCCTCTTTCTTCTCTTCAGTGTCTTTTTTCTCTCCTGTAATTTTCTCCAACATCTCTCCTTTATCATCTCTGAAGGTAGCTTTCTCCCATTTCTGCTTTGCCTGTCCTTCTGGTTTTATTTTTTCTTCAGACGCACCTTCCATGTCTCTGCTGGTTTCCATCTTTTCATTTCCTTCGATTTCCATCTCTCTGTTCAATTTCTCATTATCTTCATTACCAGCAGTCTCACTTTCTTCCTTTGTTTTTCCTGTGAAGCTCTCTAAATAAGACGAGTCCCGTTTTTCAGTTTTCTCTTCCTTCTTTTTTCCCTCCAGGTTTATATTGATGCTTATCTTCTTCTGTGGTTTCACCTTTATCCCTCCCTCCCAGATGTCTATCTCTGTCAGAGGCAATGTTTTCCTCTCCTTTTTCTTCTCTGGTTTTGGCTTCTTTCTCTCAAATGGATTCGGGGATTCACTCTTGCGGGTTCCAGGGTCCTCTGCAATTTCAGTTTTCAGGCATTTGCTACTTTGAGCCTTATCAGAACTTCTCTCCATGTCCTCTCCTTTTCTTTTTCTGTTGTTCTCTGATCCTGAGTCAGAAGCTCTCTTGCCTCCAGGGTATCTGTCCCTGCCTGCCTCTTTCCTGGGCTTTTCTCTGTGCTGTCTCTCCACATCATGCCTGGAGTCTGAATGTTTGTCTCTTCGCCATCTTTTCTCTGATTCCAAATTCCTTCGTTCTCTGCTTTTTCTTTCATAGTCTTTATCCAAATGTTTATCTGGTTTCACAAGTGCTTGGACTGATTTTAAGGCATCGCTGGCAGTGGCTTCGTCCCGTGCTGGGCTGCCATCTTTGCAGGCATCTGGTTCAGTGTTGTGTCTCCTCTTGTCCTTTCTGCAGTCATCTGTTGACTCATGGGATGACGACTCCTCTCTGCACTCCTCATGTTTCTTTCTGCTGTTTTGCTCATGTTTTGAAGTGCTGAGATTCTCCAAATTCTGAGCAGCTAGCTGCTGGTCGTCTTTACTTCCTTCTTGCAGTTGCACCTCCTTGCTGCCCTTTGTAAGTGTGGCTGGCAGGCAGCTGGACTTTTCAGTGTACCTCTGCTGATGTGCCCTTGGCTGAGGTCCGTCTTCAGATGGTGTGGAGCGTCCATCACTGGATGACCGAGAGGGAGGGGACCGGCTGTCGTTGGACGAATGAGATGGAGAGGAGCGACTGTCACTGGATGAGTGAGATGGCGTGGAGCGACTGTCACGTGAAGACTGAGATGGTGTGGAGCGGCGGTCACATGAAGACTGCGATGGAGGGGAGCGGCTGTCACTGGATGACTGCGATGGAGGGGAGCAGCCTTTCCGGGTGGCGCGCCTACCTTGGAGTTGGTTACGAGAGTCTGAGTTAGAATGCGAGTGATTTCTGCCCTTGTCTCTCTCCCCCCACTGAGGAGGAGGAGGAAGACTGAGAAGGGGAAGAGGCAGCTGGTGGAAGTGGCCCATATAGCTGCTGAAATATTTATCACACCACTCTTTGTACTCCTGTTTCCACTGCAGGTAGCGCTCTCTGTCCAGCTCCAAGCTGCTAGTTTGATTTGCGGGCTGAGCATACGGGTAAGTAGCTGAGCTTCCTCCTGAACCTCCCGCTTCCCTCTGGGAGTGTTCTCCTTGCTTCCTGTAGCTGCTCGAAGCTGATTTCTTACTGTGGTGCCGACTGTGATGGCTGTTTTTGCGGTCATCAGATGGTGACTTGGATCTGGAATGGTATTCTGCTCGAGATGAAGATGACGAGGACGGTGTGGGGGAGCGTTTGTAACCATAGCTGTAGGAGCGGGAGGAATGAGAGCGGGTGTGGAGGTGTCTGTGACGGGAGTAAGGTGAGTGGGGCCTGGAAAGAAAAAACATTCAGTCATGTCATATGTCTCAAACAATTTAAGGTACAATTGTCTTGTTATTGCTGGAGTCATCTCTATATCAATTCTCATTTCACCTTTCCCATTATCCCGTTAATGTGTCCTCCATAATGTGACGGATTTCTTTATATGGTTATCTGCTCCAGGCATTGAGTCATGGATGAAAACATATTTTGTGAGTAAAGCTGCAAGTCGTCAACTATTAAATTAAGTGCCAACTAATTTGATAATTGATTTATCTATTTGGGAAATTTTTCTAAAGAAAAAAAAGACAAATTCTCTTACTCCAGATTCTTAAACGAGAATATTTTCAGGTTTCTATACTCCTCTGTGACAGTAAACTGAATATCTTTGGATCGTGGATGTAAAAAGACGTTTGAGGACATCATCTTAGGATTTGGTAAACACCGATTGACCCAACAACTAATCCATTAATCAAGAAAATAACTGACAGATTAATCAACAATGAAAATAATAATAACAACCAATGCAGACCTATTTGTGAGGTCTCAGTGACCCTTGACCAAAAAAGTCTAATTAGTTCATTCTTAAGTGAAAATTTTCCCTCCGGGCGTGCCTCAATGTACTGTGTTCACAAGAATGGGATGGGTGAAACAAAGAACCAGAAAACACACTGCCTCCAGCCACGGCTGTTGCTGGCACAGAAGCATAAAGTAGAATAAATACAATAAAAAAAACAAGAAAAAAAAGCCAAAAAAATACCTGGATCTGCCTTTGGACCTGGACCGGGATCTGGATCTGCTTGAAGAGCGAGAGTAGGAGCGAGAAGACTTGGACTTAGACGACTTTGAATTAGAGCGAGAGGAGGAGTGCCTGTGTGAAGATCCTCTGTGAGGTGACCTGGGTGACCAAGATAAAGGAAGAAGAGGTTTATACTTCATACTAACATCAGTATATTGTCCTTATACTACAACATCTCTGCAGCTGTAAGGCCACTGTAAAGTTTCCTTTGTTGCCTTGAATTAAAACAACTGGCAAATTCATTCTCCCAACAATTAAACAAGGTAAGTCATGTAATATCAAGACATTTTCAGAAGCTATGAACTCTTACCTTTCCCTCTTCTTTCTCTGATGCCTGTACCACTCCTTGGGGATGAGGGCAGGGATGGAGGTAGAGGGGCACAGGGAAGGGATGGGGGCCCCCTGGAGGTTTGGGAGAGTCCACACAGGTGTGGTGGGTGGGTATCCAGGGGGGTAACCGCTGAGAGGCTGCTGAGCGGTGAGGAAGGTGTGAAAATGAGGGGGGGGAAAGAGAGGTGGAGGAGCTGTGGGAAATGAAGAGGAGGAGGGAGGACACTGCTGAGTGTTTGTTTCATTCCAGCCGTCAGTGGGACAACGTGAGGAGGAAGAAGAGCTGTGGGGGAGAGAAGAAGGAGGAGGAAATGAAATCAGACTTGAAACAGAAGGCAGAGTCAAATACAGTCTTACTTAATACACACGCTTCACTGACCTGTCCCACGTCGTTGGTGGCACAGAGGGTTTCGGGACTGGACCTGTTGATTCAATGGTTTTATTTGTGTTAGAGATGTTACTGCTGTTTTCAACATAATACATCAGTAATTTATTTATCTGAATAAGATGACAAACACATGATGATTAACACTGACAGCATTGTGAATAAACAGAAAGAAACACTGCTTATTGGGCTACATTTACAGTACAGAGCTTAATGCTCAATTCCGTTTTTTTCCACCTTAATATTTAAATTCATGTTTAAAGTGATCCATATCTGACATCAGTGTGATCGAATCTCTGACCTGGACTGCTTCACATGCAACCAAGAACGTCACATGCATACGCGTTGGTATCATGACAAAAAACATCACAATTGTGAGACACGGGCGTTTGGAAAAATCACAAGAATGATGGTGCAAACTTGCTGCTGTGGTCAGATTTCAATTCATCATATGTTAAAGAGAGGACTGTCCACTGATACATAGGACACTCAAACAGAAGCACATGGCTAATTATTATGCAGCATAATGTGTGCTTCTGTTTGGGAGAGTGTGTGCCTGTTGTTGCAGCAATGTGTGTTTGTTTTGGAGATAATGGGCTGTCGCTGATGGGCATTCAGTCCAATAGGACATTTTTCTGACTACTGAGGCTTTGGGGACTATGAGTCGTAAGAACAATGAGAAGACAATGTAATACAAAAGCCATAGCTAGCTCTATTAGCAGCTATTGCTGGTAGTTCAGTGTACAGAGAGGTGTGGCTGTGCCTGGAGAGGAGTCAGGAGTGGTGGTGCTGTGATGAGGAGGGTTTCATGGAGGAACAGTTCCTGTTAAACTTCAGGGTGTCCGAGGCTACATTCCAATATCTCTGTCGGTGCCTCACGACAATGCTGTCGCGGCATGCAGGCAAGCTGTTCTCATCAGAAAGCATCTGGCAGTCAGGCTCTACTGGCTGGTGACTAGGGCAGCCTACCAGCTGCAGCAGTACAGTTACAGAAGCCTTCTGCAGTTTCAATAGGAGGCTCCAACACTGTATTATTGGTGATCTCTTTTTGTGCAGTGAAGTATGACGTGGAAAAAAACATGAATGTATGGGAAAACCACACATGAATTTTGATGACACCATTTTCAGGTCGTCAGTGATGGGCTATGCATCAGATTTATGTCCACACACGAAAGTAGCCCAGATCTGATTGAAGAAAAAGAAAAATCTGACCCGTGCCACATGAGAAATAAAACGTCGGATTTGGGCCTTATTTGCTTGTAATGTGAACGTAGTCTTAGTCACTCACCTGAGGAGGGTTTCTGTAGATTAACACTGTCTGTCTGCGGCTGCTCTGCCAGCGTGGTAAGGTTCACCTAAACAGGCACAAACATCACAGATTTCATACAGAGAAACTTTGCTGAAAAGTGTGTGTGTTTGTATCTGTGTGTCCTCACCAGTGGTATCAGCTGTGATGGAGCATCAGTGGGGTCTTTGGGTGAAACCGGTCCAGAAGGGGCAGCAGAAGCCGCTGAGTCATCCTGTGTCTTTTCTTCAGCCTCTCTGAATAAACAGCAGATACATCAGAGCGCCGCATGAACTCAACATCAGCTGTTTACCAGTTCTTCAGTCTCAAATCCATAGTGCCATATTTTCATTGCACCAAATGTTCTTCTGTGTGTGCAGGAGGCTGTTCTAAATGTTTTTAGACTGATGCTACCATTTATTTCATGCTAAAAATCATTAAAAACACAATTATTTCACATTTCGTTCCTTATGTCACACCTGTGAGAAACCCTAAAATACACTCAGACCTCCGTTTCAGACTTAAACTGTCAAAAGAAACCAAGACTTCACTTTTCAGGGTTCTTTTTATAGAGATATCTGTCAACACTGAAACACCTGAACAACATAAAAATGTCTAAATCTCCTTCCTCGTCCTCTTTACAGCTGTCCATCACAGCCAACATCTGTTTGGGAATGGGAAAAACACGACACGGCCGACCTAGTCCTTATTTTATAGCCACAGAATAGTCTGACACAGTCAGCATACGTACAGGTTAATTACAGCAGCTGTGTTTTATCATCAGCTATATCAACATCTAAAATGAGCTGTCGCAGAGAAAGTTAGAGACAACACAAAGTTGGGTTGTTAACTTTGCTGCCACGTTGCCAGCTAAGCAGCTTCAAACACACTCTCCAGAGTGTTCGCCTGTTACATCTCTGTTCATTCTCCTCCTGCTCTCTGTGCTCACCTACACTGCACTTTAACACATCAGAATCAACACTATATTTGCTTTCATTTATATATTTTTCTGTTTCCGTCGTCACACAACAGATTAAGTATGAAACAGTGATTTAGTCAGATACGACATTAACCAGTCATCGCTGCAGTGGTAAAACCTTTATTTTAAAATTGCAACACTGCCTAAAAAAATGAACAAATAATCTCAGTTAATGTCCTCAGCGCTGCTGTGTGGATATTTAAAATGAATGATCACAAAGAAAGTGAGAAGCAACAAAAACAATTTCTTGACTTTACTTCTACAGAGCCTCCGACCGCGACTTGGCTAGCTTCCATCATCATATTGCAAAATGTCTGTTTCCGCTTAACACACTGAAACACCAAGCTGGAGTTTTAAGATCCCCACACTCTGGAGACCAATTTCAGGCAAGCAAAGAACTATTTTAGGTCTGTACAGAGACAGAAAAATGGGTTTACAAATGTAACTGGCTTAGGTTGGACGTATTGAAATCATGTTTCACTCTCTGTTCTCAGTACAGATTATTAAGCGTCAGAAAAAAAAAAATCACATTCCATCTGTGATCATTTAAATATAAAAATTGCAGTCAACACAAGAGCCATCTGAAAAGCTCGTTCAAGCTTTCATTTCCAGTAGGCTGGATTACTGTTATACACTTTTTGATGGACTGACAAAGCAGACGTTAAATAAACTCCAGCTCATTCAGAATGCAGCAGCCAGAGTTTTAACAAAAACTCCTATTTCATCTTCTCTTAACTGACTCTCAGTGAAACAAAGAATTGATTTTATAATACTTCTCACTGTTTTTCAAGATTGTAATGGTTTAGCTCCTTCATATGTTGCTGACACGTTCACGTTTGTCATGTGAGATGTATCTTAGGCACACTGGGTTTACGCTTGTTGTATGAAATGTGCTATATAAATTAAGTTGACTTGAATCACTCTGCCTTCTCCTCCAGCAGGGGATGTACATTAAATGTTGCCCTGACCACCTGGACATTCAGTAAACTAGTTTTAGTTTAATGAAACCTGATAACTTAATTGAAGAAAACTAGCAAACTGTGTTTAATGGATAAACAAAGCATCTGAGATGGATAATTTTTCACTCTACACCACAGATGGTAAAATGAGGCTATATGCTGTATTGTAATATGCAACTGATTTCAGTACTGGGAGATTTTGCATTACCCGTGGTTACCGTGGTAACACCAAGTGTGTTTTAACAGTACAGCAAACTCTCCTTGAGCATCTGCTTCTTCAGACATTAAACAGAGGAAGATTACAACTTTAAAATCTTAAGGATTATCACTTTAAGGTACCACAACAATAAATCTCATGACAAATCTCAGGTGGGGCAGCAAAGCAAGTCATTTTACAGGTGTTTGAGTTGTTTATGTGTGTAGTTACTTGTCAGGTATCTCCAGGTGGCTCTCCGTAGGCTGGAAGGAAGTGCTTGGCGTGTTGTGAGCAGCGGAAGGGTCTGTTGCTGTGGGCGGAGCCACACACACTTGAGACAATGGCAGTGAGTCTGCAGCCTGTGCGCGGGGCATGAGAGGGTCCTGAAGAAGGAACGCAACAGGAGAATATAGCAGAGATCAACATAAAGTAGAGCAGCAGAGACATAATAACTAACAATTACAAAGAATAGCTACACATTAAAATATAAATGCCAGTATGCATGCACATTTCTTGTTAGTTTAAATATGAAGAATGCTGTTAAAAACTTGGAGTTCACTGTGATTTCTAACACTTATTTCAAAGGTTTTTAGAGGAGAATTGTCACCCTGAGACCTGGCAAACATGTGATTGTAAGAAGAAAACAATAATTATTCTCTTTGCTCCTGAGTCACGCAGGAACACATCATTATGAGGCTGACCTGCTGGCTGCTGGTTGGCAGGTGAGGCTTCTGAGGCTGGCTCTGCACAGAGAGAGGGGGTGGGGTGGGGGCAGGGCTCGGTATCGGGGTTGGATTTTGGGATTGGGAGGTACCACATCCTCTTTTCCGAGTTTTAGTGTAGCCTCGTTCTTTCTTAAAGTTGTCCACAGCCTGTGTTTGGAGAAACAGAAACAGAATTGAATCATGTCAGAACATGTTAATACTACTGGTACAAAAACTATTTCATCTCTCCATTATCCTCCAACATCAACACATTATTTTCCATTCATCTGTCAATTCACCTGTCGGAGAAATTTATTGGCTATCAGGCTATCAGGTGAGACTTCTGACTGGCTACAAGTGGGGCAGACGTGTTCCTCTGAATCCAGTAAGGTGGTGCGAATACCTGAGTGTGAGATAAAGATGGGTGAAATGTAAATATGGAGACCACAGCACCTGTAACATGTTTTGATGGACACAGTATATCAGCAAGTGTTCATAAGTTTATCTAGATGTGTGTGTGTATTTCAGACACTCACAGTCATCACAGTAGCTGTTTCCACAGCAGGGTATGAGCACAGCATCATTCAGCAGGTCATGACAGATCAGACAGAGGAGTTCCTCGGGTAAAGGATCCTCCTCATCTTCTGACTTGGGCTGCTCCTGTGGAATGAACGGAGGCCTCTCCTTCTTGCCAATGGCGTACGCCTCACTACGGACAGACAACAATACACACACTGCACATTCACATTTTCTTTCATGTGTTTAGAAGATGCGTATAACCAGAGAGTCTTTAAAAGTGTAAGTTTGTGTCAGCTGATGAGCTCAAACTGATCCTGTGACATTTCACATGAATGTCAGTCATGCTAATTGTACCCATGAAATCACCACTACCCAGGTCATAAGATATTCACAAGGATCTACACCGCTATTCAAGAGGCACTTCTCCTGAAAGGCGGGGAGTCCTGGTCACATTCCCATGCATGATGTGCTCAGGTGACGTCTTCAACAATGAAGCAGCTTTTAGCTTGACATGCTAATAACTTGGCTAATAGCTACATGCTAATTTTCTTGCCTCTGACTTTATAACTGTGTTTTTATTAGTTTATAATGACCTGAAACTGAGAATCAGTGTGTTTTTGTTACCTTAAAATGAGCCGTTTATATCTACATAGGGAGCGGGTCCTCTCCCAAGGAGTCCACCGTGTTTCTACAGTAGCCTAAAATGGACAAATCAAACACTGGCTCTCGTGGCCTTTGTGTTTTTGCATCGGCCACTGCAGTTCTCCAACATGTTTGGCACACAGAAGAAGTTCCAGTTCTGCAACTTCACCACTAGATGCCATGGAATCCTACACACTGGACCTTTAAAACAAAAGACACACACACACTGACGGTTTTAACTCACGCGTCTATGGCAGGGATCGCGTAACGTCCACAGTTGGTCAGCATGGCTCCCTTCATGTTGGGATCGTCCACCTCTACCATGAAGGAACGAGGGATGCCTGTGCTTTTCTTTATTCTCACAGGAGGCTCGTTGTTTTTATCCTGCTGTCAAACAATGCAGAAATGTAAAGACACACTTATCGAATAAGTTGAATAAAAAGTTTCTGCTGATTGCAAAATATTCTGCTCTTACCCCGCTGTTGGGACAGTTCCTGATGTGGTGTCCAGTATTTCCACAGCGATAACAGGTGTAATTTGAAGGAAGTGGACTACCAAACTTCTTGTTGTAACTAGGTTAGTCAAAGAGACAGAGAGTGAGACTAGGAAACATGAATAAAGAAAATTATGGAAAAGCAAGGAGACTGAAAAAAGAATTAAGTACAAAATATTGGAAGACGAACAGAATGATGGAAAATACAGGAGGAATAAGAAGTTTGGGATGAAGACGGAGTGAAGTGATGGAAGTCGAGATAAAGAGACTGGAGATACAGAATTTAGGAAAAGGGAGAAAAGAGAAGTTCTAAGGGGACAGAAATTAGGATGAAGGACAGCTTTACATGAACTCACTTCATGGAGTCGTAGTTGGACTGGTTGATCACAACACTGAGCTTATCCTCCTCTGACACATCCGCTTCAGCCAGGTTAGCCATCTGCATGTACACACATGAACGTATGTGTGCAACAGACAGTGATGTCAGGTCAAACAGGAGGATCAGTGTCTTACTGCAACTGACACATGACTCAGCATAAATATGTACAATAACAACAAAATAGAAAAGACAGAGTATACCTTGGAGATAAAGGGTAAGGCACTGGAAGAGTTCTGGTCGTCCATCTGTTAGAATTAAACACATAATAATTTTACTGAAGAAGCGATGAGAGTCTCCAGGTTACATGTCTGGGGAAAGAATTGAGAGCTCATATACACCAATAAAAGGCTTAAAGTTTTGCTCCAACACAACACCATTTGTCCTTCCATACTATGCTTGATGCTGCCATGTCTTCACTTTTATTCCTGTCTGAGCTGAGATAAAATTTACACCAGCATCCAGTAGTGATTTTCATACAGAGTGGATAAGGCATGTCTGTTTTCATCCGAGGATTACTGCCTCAGCACCTCCTGCCACTTGTCATCCCTTTAAACTCCTAAAAATGAAGAAGCCAACATCAAAGTGCTCCCTGGGAGTTTTCACCTGTCAGGCCAGCATTTCGTTGGACATAAAACATCTTTGCTCTCGTCGCCTAATGTCTGCCTCGGTGCCTCCTATCACCTCAATTCTTTTGTTTTTGCGGATCTGTCCTTGGTTTGTTCCTCTACAATGCTGGAACAGATAAGGGAAACCATGAGAGCAAAATCGCCATGTGAGACATAAGAGGACGCCGTTTTCAGCAATGCTAGCAGCATGGCTCTACTGATGACAGTGTTGATCTCTCGGCCAACATTTGGACCAGACTGAAATATCTCAGCAACTAATTGTCATTAAATATTCTACAAACATTTTAAGTCTCCAAAAGATGAACTTTGGTGATCATCTGACTTTTTATCTAACACCACAAGCCAGTCATATTTGAATTAGTTCATTACTTTAGCCCAAAAACCTGCGAAACTAAGACATTTCTATCAGTCTGACACCTCTTCCTGACACGCAGCAAGCGAGCAAGCAAGTGAACTCTGGAGGATGGAACAAGATAAAGTGTCCAGATATACTTCCAGACACGACAACATTCAGAGAACCTATCAAGCCCTGAGCGAGCAAAAAGAACAGCTTGCTGTTGCTCTGAAAATAGGTGGGAGGTGGGCAGAGCTTCGCCATAACAGAGTTAGGGTGAGCGTTTTTTCAAACAAGTGACACATTGCTTATACTGTCGGCTGACACACGGAGCAGGTTAGGACAACTTGACATTTGCTTGCTCGCTTGCTGGCATCGCATCCAGTTATGAAGAGCTGTCAGCTGTGTTTAGCGCTTATTATCAAACAGCAGCATGTTATCAGGTTACACTAACAGAGTGAATGTGGCAGGGGTGGGACCAGGTCACAAGTAAGCCTCAAGTCTTTGCACTCAACACCAGAGTCAAGTTCCAAGTCCTAAACTTTGAGTTTCGAGTCTTAAACAGGTCATTATGTGCTCTTCACCACATGAAACGCCATTTAAACAACAGAGTAATAATATATTAAACTTACAAAATCATGAATGCTTTTTTAAGTGTGTATTAATTTGTTAAAACAAGTGTGACTGAACTTAATCATTAAAAAAAAGCAGTGCCAATGTTGCACTTTCATAGCACTTAGCTCATCTCATACTGGAAAACATCTCTAATATTCTCTTCCCAAATTTCTACTACATTTTCTGTAAGACTTAAAATCATAATGTATGTTGCTGCATATTGTATGTCTACTTGAAATAAAAATTAATGTTAACTTTTATTGATTCAGGACACAAATTTAATCAGGGAACACTTTTTAGGTAATGTACTTTTAAAGAATTTTCAAGTTAAAAGGCTCAAATCTCAGTGAAGTTATGAGTCATTGGTGTTTAAGTCCAAGTCGAGTGGCAAGTTATTTTTGATTTGTGAGTCGACTCCACACCTCTAGGACACAGTACAATTTATACCCTCTAAACAGCAGCATGCTAGCACGGTCATTTTGAGGACACTGACATTCAACTCAAAGCACCTCTGCAGTCGACATAACACTCACAAATAATACAGCACATGCTCATCTTTATGCTTCAAATGCATTTCTAACAAAATAAAACTTGAAAAACCTTATGAGATGCAAAACAGTCACACAATAGCACTTATTAGTTAATCATAAACAACTTTAAAGTTGACACTTCAAACTTTACAGTCAGTTTCATTTAAAATCCATTGTGCTGGAGCGCAGACTGACTGCACTATATTATATTGTTCATGGCAGTACAATAGATCTTCCTGTCTGACTTTATTAAACCTCAGCCAAATCTGATGAAAGACACTGTCAAGTTGCATTATGGGAAATATAAGATCTAGTGTTTTTAATGCTTGAGGTGTACTGGGGATTACAAGTCAGAACATCTCTTCCTCAGCTCCTTCGATTTTAGATTTTCTTTTTAAAAATGTCTTTTTCTGGTACTCCAGATTTGTGACAGTGCAACTCTAAATTGCTGCTTGTCCAATGTCTAGTATGATTCTCATATTTGTGCTTTTTTTTCAGTTTAATAAATGTGGATTTAACAATCAATCTGAAATGTCCAATGATGACAGATACATCTCCAAGGTGTGTTATCTGAGGTTGCATATCGTCTGTGTGTATCCGTGTCGTTCTCTCCAGTGAAGTCAAACACATAATCAATACATAAGACAGCTTCATACAAACGACTTTATTGGTAGAAAAACACAAAAGAAAAAATAAAAAAAAGTTTATGTAGTCCAACAAAGTACTAAGAAGAGTGGCAGACACTTCTCCTACTGAGGAACCAGAGAGAAAATCAGGTCAGGTCAGTGCACACTGATTCAAGTGAAACTTTTTGAGATGTGCTTGAGTTAGTTCACAGGATAACAAACAAGACTGGCACTGCAAGAATCCAGCATGAAATAACTGCAGCACCACTTGGTTTCTGAGGAGCCGGTTTAAGAGAGGCACTGTTTATTTGCTCCTACATTAAAGCTCGAACACTGTAAATCCAGCCTGAATTATGAAACCCTTTTTACTCAGAAATAACAGAGGGAGTGTATAGGTTTTATTTTAAAAGTCCCAATACCTCTAAGACATTCATTTATTAATTGGATTTGAAGAGTTTGATTGGTGTTAATGATATACTTTCCGAGCATCTGTTCAATTCACAAGAAGAATTTTTTAAAGAAATATATATTACTACAAAAGTAGTCAGTTGTATATCAATTACTCACCCAGTGTTACGTTAAATTCCTGAAGAGAACTTTGTTTTTCTCACATGCCTTTATGCTGAATGAAAAGTCCAAAAACGGTGAAAATTCTTGATGAATTAAAGTAAAACAGCAAAACTATATCAAAACATTATTTTATGAACTCTCACTAAACTTGTGCAGTATCAACCAAGTCTCAAATATCCAGTCTAATGCTGTGTACTTCTCAAACATGCATGAATTTTCATTAAACCTTACTTATGAAAACTAAACCTAGAGTGAAACTGTCTATGCTCTCTCCAAAGCCAGCCTCCACTTATACAAACAGTAATTTTACCTTGCTAAACACAGGAGCAACTGGTCTACTACTGCCTCAATCTGTAACTTGTTTGTGCTATTGTGTGACTTTGCTGAACCCAAACTAACCTTTTAAAACATCAAAATCACACAATAACACAAAGAGGCTAACTGAATGAGGCAGCAGTAAACCAGCAGCTCCTGTGTTTTGTTAGTTAAAAGCGCTGTTTCTGTCAATGGAATCTGGCTTTGAAGAGAGCATACATAAGATTCACTTTCAGTTTAGTTTTAAATACAATGTTTTTATCAAAAATGCATGTCTTTGGGAAGCACTAAGCAAACGAATGGATAAATGAGAGCTGGATTATAATGCGCAGGTTGTGTGAGTTAGTAAACGAATAGATTTTTGTCGCTGTTAAAGGCAGACCCCTATGACTTTAATTCGTCTAGAATTCTCTCTGTTTTCAGATTCTTTGTTCACAGGAGGTATGCAAGAAAACAAAGTTTTCTTCATATATTTAACATAAAATAAGGTGAGAAACTGATATTCAAATGGTCATGGGGGGGCACATTTGATTCTTCTGTGGTTCATGGACTCTGATCCTGTCTGGGGACTGAGTCAGATCAATATACTAAATTAAAAACTGCCTTTATAGGGGCCTAACTAATACATTTATCTCTACATTCTGAAATATGTCTGAGGGCAAGTGCTACAGCAGCTCATGGAGAAGAGACTACTGGGCACCGACTGTTAGCAGCTCATTAAACAACAGTTGGGTTTATCAGCTGAATAGCTGGCCTGCATGATAATGTTTGACCCGCCCGAGCAGCTCCCACCACCCACAGACAGATACTGAATGATCCTCTGGTGACACAGCAACTTGTTAAATTAACAGCTGAGAGCCTTTATTAGAGAGATATACAAATATACTTTCCCTTATGGTTAATCATACAGCACTGGCTAAACTGTAACCTCACTTCTCTTTCTTCTGCACAATTTGACTGCCAATGCTACCTTTTAATAACTTTTTATTTATTTAACGTCATTTTAAAATGTGATTATTTCAGATCAGCAGCTCCCTATAAATCAAATCCTGAGTAGCACACCACTTCCTCTTTGCAACAGGAACTTGGAGAACAAGAGGAAATAAAGGCTTCCGATGATTTACTTTCTGGTTTCACTTGTTTAAACAAGTGGTTCCTAACTTTTTTTTTTTTATTGTCACAGACCCCTAAATTGATCCACAATAGGTCATAGACCTTCATTTCATAAGATTTCCCTTCAGGAACGTCCATCTGAAAAGATTTTGTTTGTTAAATATGATTAAGAGCAAAATTATATGGTTTAAATTACAGGCGATGACTGTGCAGGAAGTGAAACCTATGATCAGTACAGTCCCTCTCACTCACGTTGGGCTTACTCAGACAGTGATTGAAATTGTGAAAATAAACTATTCCTAACTTTTCTGATGTTCCCTGAAACTCCCTGAAGAACCCCTAGTTAAGAACCACTGGTTTAAACCAATCATACTAACGCCAACATACAACTAATGCTGAGATATCAGGCCATGTTCACAATGTGTGTGTTTCGTGGGGCTGCAGGAGAAGAGGTGCGGTGGGATATGGTTTGGTTACGTACTGCTTTGAAGGCTCCGAAGGCGTGGGGAAGCTGGACATCTGATCGCTCACTGAAACATAAAAATAAAGAATTTTAAAACCAGCTGCTCATGATAATTTATCACCCTGGAAACAAAGGTTAGAGCTGATGTCACCAATTTATTGGCACTCATTTAAATCAACAAACAAGAATATTAACACTTCAGGTGGTGATTTCCTACATTACCCAGAATGCCTCTACAGGCAAATGAACTAGCTTCGCTGAGCTGTGAGTCAAGTAAGTGTGTATTTCAGGACAGTAAAGTCAGCTTGACAGTGGATATTCTTTAGCTTTTAAGAAGTAAAGGCAAAACATTAAAGGGGCAGTTCACCACAAAATCAAAAGTACATATTTTTCCTGCTACCTGTAGTGCTATTTGTCAATCTAGATTGTTTTGGTGTTGGACATATCAGCCTGCGGAGATGTCTGCTGTCCCCCCCAATATAATGGAAAATGGTTTGATAAACTCAACAGCAATGTCTCTTTCCAGAAACCGTGACCTGGTTACTCAGGATAATCCACAGATACAACAGTGTGAGCAGAGCATGTTAACAGTGAATCTATCCTTTAGTTTATAATATGATGTTAAGTTTAATGTAAGATGTGGATGTAAAGTCTTTAAAATGACTCAAAGTTAAGGCTTACTTGGAAGCCCTTTGAAGCCGAGTGGCTGTCATTCTGCTCGTGCAGGTGGAGAATTGATTTTGCTGCATTTAATCTTGTGAGCAGCGTTCTCTAGCCCTCATTCCTCTCCACCCTCTGCATGGTGCTGACGGGGCTAATCACATGACCGCCAGTCTGTTCCAGTGAGGTCTTTTCCTGCTTCCCATGCATAAAGCCCACACCACTGCTGGCTGTCCTGTCTAAGCCTGACTAATATGGGTAATCCCTGTGAACGTCAACGTGGAGTTACACTTCTACTCTTTGCTCTTTTCCTGTGGGCATATTTGATCATGCAAGTGTTATGCAAAAACCCTGCTTAGTCAACTGTCGACTATCAACTGACAGATTCAGGCTTCATAAGGATGTTTATCTCTTTCATTTCTTTACCATTAAGGTCCTCCACCTGCAAATACATGCTGCCGCTCAAAACCTTCTCTATTAGCAAAAACTACAACCTTCACTGTACTTTTTATTCTACTAAGAGCTTAGGATCTACATTTACACTGAATAAAAGCAAATACATGCACTTCAGACAACAATTTTCTTTTCTTTACATGTTCCTATTATTGAGGTTGATGCTTGGGATACAGTATAAGCTCATCTTTTGATTTACTACGACACAACTGCAGTATTTACACATATTTTTACCACAAAATGATCCACTGCTGAACCCGAAGTAAAAGACTTCAACTATAGCATGAGCCAAACCAAAGAATATAAACTTACGCGTTGCGGATCTTGCTGCTCGAGCTGGACTTTGCTCCGATGATTGGGATTCTCCTGACGATGACGGAGGAGCCTTTGGGGATCAAACCTTCATCATCTGTGTACTCTGAGAGGGAGAGATGGAGCAAGTCTTGAGGATCAGCTCACACAAAATGATTTCTGCATGGTAAATATTTAACACCATAAAAATATCTCTCTTCTTCAGGGTTACTGAGAAATCCGACACCCTTCGCTGACCTGCAGTCAATGTGAGAATGACTTTTTTGTTCAGTCTTAAGGTCCTGACATACCAAGCCGACAGTCGGCTGTTGGTCAAAGTTGGGCCATCAGTGATCGTCTGAAGCCCTAGCGTCGCCCTAGCTTTTGCAGTATCCCGCACCACTGTCCACTTTTCTTCAGCTGATTCCGTACGTTGAACTGCGGCGACAGCGGAGCTCGTCCGTGAACTAAACCACTCTGATTGGCAGATCAGCACAGTGCACAAGAAGAGAAATGGAACTGAGGAAAGTAAACAAAAAGCTAAATTCGAGACGGAGTGAGAGTGTCGGTTTGGTGCGTCTGGGCCTTTACACAACTAGTCTGGGACTGTAACAAGAATGAATTTATTTCAGGTCTTTAGTCTTGGCTTGATTGATCTACTGCTGCAAGTGCCAATTCTTTTTGTTATCGGTCAATCTGCTTATTACTTTTTCAATTCATGGGCTGACGGGAACACGTCGTCTTGAGTCGTACTCTTATTGTGACTCTATTAGGCACTGGTTTTTGCTTTTGGTCCCTGAAACACTTCTATCTTGTATATTTTGCCAGATATTTAATACTCTGTTGTTCTAAAACTGGGTCCAGTGAGAGGCCATGACCCAGGGAACCCTCTGGTTGTCTGGTTGTTACTGGTTGTGCGTTAAAGTTGTGGTCACTGCACTTAGTGCTGCTGTTGAGGCATTCTCTGGCACAAGAATTTCCCTTGGGACAAATAAAGTTCTACTGAATTGAACTGAATTGATTTGATAGTACAGTCTATAAAATGTAATAAAATATAAATGATTTTAGATGATATCCTCAGTTGGCTTGTTTTGTCTGACTAGACACTCAAAATCCAAAGATATACAGTTTCCTATCACAGAGGCTGAAGCCAGAGAATTATTGGCATTA
Source organism: Cephalopholis sonnerati (assembly GCA_019142605.1). Taxonomy (NCBI): domain Eukaryota; kingdom Metazoa; phylum Chordata; class Actinopteri; order Perciformes; family Serranidae; genus Cephalopholis; species Cephalopholis sonnerati. The sequence goes on from JAGQAX010000016.1 coordinate 29,892,351, forward strand.
TTGATTTAAAAAAATACCTAAAAAATCATCAGTTATTAAAATAGTTAAGTTTCTTTTGACTGACTTAATGATTTATCGCCATATTGTTTCAGCCTTAGATTAATAAATTCTACATTTTGTCAATTCTGCTAAATCAAGACAGTAAAAACTTAAACATATTAATGTCACAGCTGGCTAAACTCTATCAACAGTCTCACATCGCTCTGTATCACTGTTGGACGAAGTATTCAGATCTCATACTTGAGTATAAGTAGTAATACTACACTGTAAAAACACTGTAAATGTTACAAGTAAAAGTCCTGCATTCAACATCTTCCTTACGTAAAAGTACAAAGGTATAATATGCTTCAAGTACCAAAAGTAAAAGTACAAATTTTGTAGAATGGCCCTTTTTAGGATCATATATATTATTGAATTATAATTACTGATACATTCATGTGTTCATCACTTTGATGTTAAAGCTGGTAAAGGTGGAGCTAATTTAAATTGCTCTATGTACTGCTGGGTGGCTTAATTATATGAATATATCATAACCAAATTATGGTTATTGATACAAAATAAACTAAGTAGCGAATGACTAAAGCTTTAAAATATAGTAGGGATGCACAATAATATCTGCATGTCATCAATATCAGCCGATATCAGCTTTAAAATGAACTATCAGAAACAGCCAACATGCTTTCACTTATTTTGCAAAATGAATAAATATAATATACACTGAAAAGTATTGTATTTCACATCTCCATCTGCTGGTGCACCATCACGACAAGAGTATGCATGCATAATATGATAGTTTCACTTCAGAAGAGACTTGATGATCAATAAAATTAGGTGGGGAAAAAGTGGATATATCAATGTCAGTATGGATTATTAGTCAAATGAGATGTTACATATTAGCATATAGGATGTTAAAAAAAAATCTAACATCAAGCATCCCTTGAATAAAGGTAGCGTAACACATACTTAACTCGGAAATGAGTATAAGTATGTAAGTAGCATAAAATGGAAAAAATTGAAGTACAAATGCCTCAAAATTGTAACAACCAAAGTGCAGTACCTGACAAAGTGTACTTCACCAATTTTTATATTTTAAGCACTAGTGCACATTTTATTTTTATTTTAATGCATATTTTATTTTATTTATTGCTTTATATTTACACAATTTTATTTCATACTCTCACTCTTACTTCTTATAATTCTCTATTTACATCGGAGCGACTGTAATGAATCATAATTTCCCTCCTGGGATCAACAAAGTATTTCTGATTCTGAACTACTAAACTGTGAAACTTAAGTTAAAGACATCCTGCTGTGTGTTCTTCAGGAAACCACATGCTGCATGACACAGCACTGCTGTCAGGCTGACATCTGATGAGAGAAGCCTGAAAAGTCTGAATCCATTAACCCGTCCTGTCATGTATGACACTCTAATAAATTATTATTTTTTTTAATTTCCTGATTGTAAACTTGCAGTAAACTCTTGCAGCTGGAGTTGTATGTAAATCTTTGGGTGAGTTTTGCTTTCAGTGGAGGCACATTTCTGAGAGTATGATTGGTTTCAGGGCTTATCTGCAGGATACTGAAGCACTCCGGGGTGATACTTCAAGAATAGCTGCATATCAGGTTTGATCTGTATGCAATTTTTTCCTCATCTGCCTTGTGTGTATTTAGTGACTGCACCTCGACTGCAGCAAATTTCAGCACTGATGATTCATATAGTGATGACTTTCATTTAAGTGTGTGTGTCTGGCTAGACTAAATCTTATGGTCATGACTAGGCTGTGCTCCTGCCCTACCTTTGCTATTTTTATCCCACATCTCTGCTGGCACTTTGACATGCATGGCACTGACCAGGCTGATCCACCACCAGCACCACTGCCACCAGGCCGTGTAATTAAAGGCATGAGGCGTGCATGCAGCAGGAATGTGCCCCATTCATTAGACCCCTTTTGTTCTTGCTTGACTTTTCTGGACCCCCGTCAAGCTGAACCAGGTGACGCAACCCTGTCCCCACACAGCTGTCAAACATGGACCACGTGTTTTCTTCCAAAGTTCAAACTGTCAGATAAACACACCCTTATCAGACGATAATATGTTTTTTTTATTACCTTCTTTGCTCTGTGCGTTTGTGATCTGCAGGTCGCAGTCCCCGGCTCGCAGCTTCTCCCTGCCCATAATCTGCCTCTTCAGATCCCTCAGCGTGATGTGCGGGCCGTCAAACACCACCGTGTCGTAGCTGAGTTTGGAGGAGAATTTATAATGAACATGAGTCATGCTGAAATGAAGCAGAGAACCTCGCCCCACGCTGCCGGAGAGCCCACAGCTGACAGTCTGCCGGCGGTGACAGAACACCTGTATCGTTAGTTGCAATTGGAGCACAAAGTTAGCTTGCTAGCTGCTGTTAGCAGCCGGCTGCGTCGAGCGTCACGGGTCTGCGGCTAACAAACTGTTAGGTCGTTAATTAACAACTGCCCGTTAAAGTGGCGTTCACGGGATGACATGTCCCGGCGTCTGGTGGAACAGCGGCAGAGAGTCAAATTAAAGCGCACTCAGTCAGTTTCGGGTCTAATTTGAACTTTTATCCCGGCTAACAGCGGAGTGAGCCCGCAGAGCGCTGTCTGACAGAAACCACCAGCTGTTTCCACAAGCAACGGCTCGTCAGCACAGCGCGAGCACCATCTGATGCTGCGTTCACGTCACCCCGCGCACTCAGAGTTTAAAGTATCAGAGTGATATTGCAAACGTGTTTACTTCTCCTTATGTCCTGTATTATTAACTCGCTGAAAATTTACGGAAAAAGTTTAATTTTGAAATAGATTATTACGGATTTAATTTCAAAGACCATTTATTTTTTTCTTGTTCACTCACACTGCACTTTTGGCGGCATCTTAACAGCCTTCATTTTGATTTAGTGCAGTATTTGATTTATATGGATGTTTTGTTTTTGTTTGTTTGTTTTTTTTTAATACCAATAGCCTCTACAGTCTTTTCACATATAAAAGCAATTTGACCCCTTGGTTTCACAAGCAAGGCGTCAAATTTGATAAACATCATTATCATTTTAAGTAAAGATATTCATAAACAAAAGTGTAAAAGCAGTACATCCTCCTAATTTGTTTCGAGTATGAAGATAAAAACAATTTATCATCAGTTAAGTTATTGTATAAGAAAAATCAGTCCCTTATTAACTTATATAAAGTCATGTACAAGTCTATTTCATTATAAAATAGATTTGTTTTAATTGACAGATGCTCAAATTACAGTGCAGAAGCAGTTACAAAAATCTGTCAGGTTTCCATTTGTGCATGTGAAAATATTATAAAAAGAAAAGTAAGGACATAGATACTTATCCAAACACATATACAACAAGAGGCAAAACACTAAACCAAAACAAAAAAACACACACACAAGAATTTAAATTAAATATAAGGATGCTATTCCTTAAATATACAGATAAGATGTACTAAAACTGAATCTTAGGACATTTTGATGTGCAAATATATATTAATAAATTCACAAATGGATCAGAAATTACCAAATTTGGGAAAGAAAAACAAGAAGTTGTTCAGCATCAAGCTTCCCAAAATTCTTCTATCACTGAGCAGTTCCAAAGCATCTGCAGAAGATCACCTTTACTAACTGTACATCGCTGACACAAGGGAAAAACGTTGATTTCAACTTTATGTAGTCTGTAGGGGGTGTAATATGTTTGCTGAAATATATTAACTTGGATTTGCCTTAGTTTTGTGGAGATTAATACAGTCTATTCCTGTTCCAACAGTTGATGCCAATCCTCCTCACTAAAAACACAACCTAGATCATTTTCCCATTTTCCTTCTGTGGATTTTTCTTTATCATAGCCAGGCAAGTTGTAATGGTTTAAATTCATGCATACCAGCTCACCGTCACTCTCACCGGAGCCCTTTGACAGAACAGAGTGTTATCAGTAACACCTGTGCTTTTCCCACTATGATAAGTCAAAATGTTTACTTTGACAGAGGCCTGTGCACTTTTGAAAAATATGGTTATTGATTTTTTTTAGGGCACTACATAAACCCTGTTGTGAGAATAGTTGAGATATCCACTCCAATATAAGACACAAAAGGCTCCATGTTTTATGAAACACATCATCTTTCAAATGCAGGATACATGTCAAATAATCCAAAGAAAATATTCAAGTATGACCTTATGCCAGCGTGTTTTAGTTGGGATTTTTTCTGATATTTTATTCAGATGTTCACACTTTCTTGAACAGAAAGTTTAAAGTTATTTGTAATAAAACCATTTGATATAACAAGTAGTATGTATTTTGGATAATTTCTAAGACCAGTGGGTAAGATTTTATTTATTTTCTGTAGGTCTATGCACTTCAGCTGTGCAACAATGACAACTTTCCCAAAATATAAAAAAGAAGATGCACAACATTATCATTTAACCTGCAGAGCATTCCACACAATAACATCTATTCTTGTCTGTGTACAAGAGGAAATACAACCTAACAGGGATAAACTGTCAACATATACACAACCACTTACATTAGTTTAGTTTAGTTTAGTTTATTGAAGAAGGGACAGTACAGATCAATTAAAACACATGCTATGAAAAGGCCAGAATCAGCCAAAAGACTATTTTTTTTATCTGTAGTCTCAGTCAAGATGTTACACAAGGCTGTCTAAAATGCAACAAAACACAAAATAGGAAACCACAAAACAAAAAAAGACAGAAAAATAAAGACAACAAAAACGAAAGAAATCATTAACATTTGTGATAATGTCTAACAACTCATATGTCTATTTTTATGCCGTCATCCAATTTAGGATGTAGTTTTTTACAATTTTCCTCTCTGCACCTGAAGGCAGCATCCTGCCTCCACACACAGAGCAGTGCACCTGTTCTGACTCGGGGGACACCAGACAGGCTGGCTCAAAGAAAACCAGATTTACACGCCATGAAGATTTAATAATTGCTTTCACTTGTCCACTTCTGTTGGAGATTGGACGTCTTGATATAGTTTTTCCTTTAATAAACTGCATTATAGTCCCAGAGGGAGTCACACGCCAAAGCAGCTGAGCTCACTGAGACTCAGGACCAAAGAAGAAGAAACATGTATATACATTTTTTAAAATCATAATTTGATGATGTTATTTTTAATGCACATACTTTTCAATGTAATTAACTGCAGTTATGTTGCATGTGTATCCTAAAATATCCACTAGATGGAGACAAAGCTTTATTTATGATGCTGATGTATGTTAGTGTGTGTTGGTGTGTGTTTGCTGTTAGATGAGCTGTGCTGCAGTGTGCAGTCAGTCTGAAAGGTTCATGTCTTGACATGCATGGTTTTATATCCATGGTTAAATATGCTTATTTGTCCTGACTGAAATAAACCTTGTGTTATTTGACTGTAGACTTTAGGCTATGCAAACCAGGTTCCTTCACAGAGAACACAGTCAGTGTGTGTGATTACAAGTACAGCTACAAACTGATGTTACAAATCATTATAAAAATCCATTACAGTTGGATTCATTTTAATCTGAAGAATGCCAATTCTTCACATCAGCAATTACATCAGTGATAATTAGGCTACAGCTGAATGACACGCTTCACTATTGATAAATCACTTTGTGATTTAAAGAATTGCTCTTAAAGCAATAGCTTGACGTCTTGTGAAATATGCTTATTTGCTGTCTCGCAGAGGAAATCAATATCACCTCTCTCGTGTCTGTACAGTAAGTATGAAGCTATAGGCAGTTAGCTTAGCTTAGCATGAAGGGTGGAAATGGGAAAAAGTTAGTCTGAAGGTAACAAAGTCCTACATCTAAAGCTCACTAATTTAAATGTTTATTTCAGTTGTTTAATCAAAACAAGAGATCTGGTACTAAAAGGTGGAGCTGTGAACACTGCAGTCTGATTGGTCAGTAGAGGACGGTCACTCTGCTCAGGGCTGAGTTGTGTCTGGTTTTGAGGCTCATGTAACCACTGTTCATACTGTGGAGAGTTTTATTAGTAAACTGGAACTATAAAATGAAAGGATGTTTTGCTGCCTCTCACAGCAGCTGGAGTCGGAGTAAAAATAACTTAATTCACTGGGCTGACTGCCTGCGACTTTTAAGGTGAAACATTTACTTGTTATGTCACTCAGTAACATACATCCATCAGCACAACATGAATCAATCAGCACACCTTAAATTTCAATGTGACAGCTTTGACCGTCGCTTTAGTTTTTATTGTGTCTCTTTGATGACATACACTTTTAGTAATGAGTGGATCTTCAAGAGTTTAAAAATATGTATCAATTTAGACCAGATTATGTGAACTGCATATATCCCAATCCTCACTTGGAGTAAAAAAGCATCGTAGAGCATTGTTCCTGTGGGCTCCAGCAACACTAAACCCCTGAGCTTGCCTGAGAAGGCCTAAATGCACAAACCTGCTATTTTTAAATATCCCATGGAGAGAGACTCTTACTGCAGCCTGTTCTATTTTTTAAAAATGTCTGCATGCAGCCTTGTTCTGTGGACGATAAATGAGGTGCAGACTGATAAAGGAGGAAATACAGTGAGTGCTGGACGGAGCAGTGAGTGACAACAACCCCGCTCGCATGAAAAGGTACTGTTTGCAGTGGAAACACTAGGGTCTAGGTACCATGTCTGAAGGGTTACTGTTGGTTCCAAAGGTACCATACTGAAAGTGTTTGGTGGAAACGGGGCTTAAGCTAACCAGCTTTTGGCTCCAGCTTTATATCTAACAGACAACTATGTGAGTTGTATCGGCCTAAATTTTCTTACCTATGTGTTGATAAGAAAACAGTTCAGAGCATATGCCCAGATTGACAAAATATTCCTTTAACATAAAGGTATAGCAGGTGAAATGTACAGTTCCCTTTGTGTAAAAATGACAATAGAGTTCTGCAGGGATTATGTTTTTTGTAGGCCGACGTGGAAGTTAGCATCCCAGCAGTTCCCTTGTCAAAAAGCCTGTGAGATTTCTCCACTGGATTTTGGATTATTACAGAGAAAAAGCTCTATGGCAAACCAAACATTGTGTTCACTAAGATAGTCCTTCCAAATGAACTCGACCTTTATGATTTTTGAAGCCTGAATGCCAACGCAAGAAGTATAAAGCTAACATTAGGCTATAAACAAACAATACCACATATAAGCGCATTCTCAAATTGTCAAACTATTTCTTTATCTCGTCAAAACTGGACTGTAACTATGTGTGACCTGAATGTATTCTAATAAATTAAAGTCTCACATCAAATCAAATAAAAATATAACTTAAGCTAGCTCGCCACAGTCTCTGCACTAAAGGTGGAAAGGCAGAAATGTACAGCCTACACAAATCTTGAGGAAAGGAGGCAAGGTGGTGAGGATGTGAGGAACCACTGAGGGGACGAAGACAAGAAAAAAGGGAAACAAGCCATGCAGGCAAGCAGCTTAGGAAGCAGGAATCTTCTCTGACATCATCACCACAGGTTGGTGGGACACACACACACACGATGAAGCTAGAAGACCAAGGTTTACTGCAAGCTGATTGGCTGGATTCAGATAAATGGAGGGAGAGAAGGAGTGATGAGAGAGGAGTGTGTGAGGAAGTGTTTTGCACTCGGGTCCTCTCTCTCCTCGGCTCCTCGGTCTCTTGCTCCGTCTCTCACTCCCCTGCCTGCTCTGCTCAGAGGAGGGATTTGCCCTATCTTCCCTGGCTTAGCGCACCATTGTGAAAGCAGTGGGAGGATGGAGAGATGCAGAAGGAAAGAGAGAAGGAGAGAGGATGAAAGGGAAACAGCTGCTGCCTTTAAACTGATGTTCTTCTTATCGTGATATGATACAGGACATGTTCAGTGACTCAGCCATCAAAGAGCTGCTTGGAAACAATTATATCCTCAGCTTTATGTGTGTGTGTGTGTGTGTGTGTGTGTGTGTGTGTGTGTGTGTGTGTACAATTTCGATGGCGAATGACGTGTTTAAAGGGGAGTATATTACTTCGTTCATGTGTTCGTCCGTGGAGGCCCATTTCTGCCAAAAGAAGCAAAAAATACACAACATCTTACGAATGACGAAAAATACTCAGTGAATCCAAATTTTGACATGTCACTCTAATATCTCTAACTTTAAAGAACTGTTTGTAACTCTGAATAAAGTAGTCTCACTCCGAAGTCGTCGAAATCCGACGCTTCGGGCAGTGACTTGCAGTGTAAGGCACTAACGAAAAAGCCTGTCCTTTAACCTTGGCATGATACGTGGCCAGTTGCCTTCATAGTTAAATGGCGTTGGGCAGCGTCCAGGGCCCTGAAATGAAGCAAGACACAAATGAAAGTTAAGCTGACGAAAGTTCGAGTAGGGCAGGTGAGAGGGGGAGAGAGTGCTCAGAACAAGAGACAATAGCAACAGCAAAAAAAGCTGTTTGGTATTGACAGGGAAGATTTGGCAAATTTTTCATGGGCGCAACCCACATACTCAGCTCTGCTGCTCATCCCACAAATGCATGTTCCTTACAAATGTGGCACCATTTAAAAGGGAAATAAACAGTCTTTCCAACGATATAAGATTTATTTCCAAGAAGCATTGTTACAACAAAGAAATGATCGACCAAACACAAATTTCCTTACTTTTTATGCTTAGTTTAGTTTACGTGCAAAACCTGACACTCACTACCCCCCATAACAGCTGCACTGGGGCCCTTTGTAACTCCCTCACTCCCTTTTTAAAACCTCTATAGATTTTTATTACTCACTGTAATTTTGCAACTGTGGGCCTGACAGGGTTAAAAGACTTTGTGGTTGCTGCACAAAAGAATGAACAAACGGAGGAAGGCAGCATATACAACCTCTCATTAACTAGAAGTGATGGCACCTGTGGGAGGTGGATCCTTTCCAGGCAGGAGTGTTTGTTTCATCCCCTCTGCCTCAGGTGGGTCATGTGATCCACACATATAATCTGTAATAACCACACTGTGTGTGCATGCTGATAGGTATATCGTAGTGGGACATACTCATGTCATTGTGATTGATTGAATTTTTTTTTCGTTTCTCTCATTGCTCATTTCTGTTCTCCTCTTCCTCACGAAAACACAAGGCTGGTGTTTTCCTTCTCAGTGTGGCTGGAAGGCCAAATGTGAGAGTAAACCAACTGTTCAGGACCGATCTGATCAATAAACTGCTTTTTATAAATCTGTCATTCTTCATCCCTCCTTCCCTCCCTCTCTTGTTCCTTGGCATCTTTGACTTTCCTTTCTTTAACCTGATATCACATGCCCCTAATCATCTCTCCTCTCCTCTTTCTTATTTTCCAGCTTGTTCTTTCTCTCACCCTCCCCTCCACCTTACACTCTCCCCTTCTTGTCTTTCTGCTTGAGCAGCGTTCACAGCTCCAAGGCTTTTTTTTCACACTGCAGATGGCCATAGTGTTACTCCACTCAAGGCGTACACACACACACACACACACGCACACACACACAGACGACATTGCTCTCTTTGTCAGTGACAATGGTTCAGAGTGCTCTTCACTCAGTTTGCCCTTCTCAGAGAGCAGAAGAGTCTCTTGTCCTCAAAAACTCAACTGGCAGAAGATTTGTCAGCTCAGTAACTGATCTGATGCTTTGTGTCTTCAAGCTCAGACTGTGTGCTAATCATCAACAATAGACTAATATCACATGATTTACACAGGCCGTCACTCTGATGAACAGTAAACATCAGTCATATAGAGTCATTAACCCTGTAACACCAAACATCCACTGTGTTTAACTGTACCTGGAATTGATGTATTTTTACAGTTTATGCACTCTGTTTTTTATTTTTAAATACTATCACTATCAATATGAATATAAGTCTGCTGTATATACCTTTAGTCAGGACCACATTGGTCAAAGAAGACCTTATTTCCATTTGCAGAATTATAATTGGCAGTATGGCTCTGCTCTGGGGCCTTTCTACCATTCCTAGGCCAACGCAGAAAGCCTAAGGAGGAGAGAGCACGCCTCTCTGCCCTTCCATGCGCCTACGTGGAAAGCCTAAAGTAGAGAAAGTACAACTCACCGCCCTTCCATGTGCTTACATGGAAAGCCTAAGAGCACGCCTCTCTGCACTTCCACATGCAAACAAGGAAAGCTTGAGGCAGAGACAGCAAACTTCCCTGCCCTTCCATGTGCCTACATGGAAAGCCTAAAGCAGGAAGGGCAGCAGCAAAGCCCCCCCACGGGAACATAGTAGAGCAGCATCAATGACAAACAGAAATGGCATTGATAAATCAGACACAACATAAAAAGGAGGAGCTGGGGTGGAGGTGGGTTGCAAAGCGGCTTGCAGAGGAAGCAGCAACAGTCGGCAGGCCAGAGCAGTTTAAATATGGCGAGAGAGATAGATAGATAGATAGATAGATAGATAATTAGGACATCAAAGCTGGCAGCAACTCTCCCTCAGAGCCTCATTCAGTCACAAACAGCTGTTCTGGCAACATCCAACTGGGACACAAACACACACAAACACAAACACAGAAACTTGTGTTTGTGGGTAACATTAGGAGCTTGCCTGGTATAATATCACAACTGTATGTCACATTGCCATTGTGTGTGCGCGTGTATGTGTGTTTGTCTTTGAGGCTTAAGTTAGAGGTGATCCTGTATTGGACCGCATAAAACGTTTTTGATATTTTGTTCAAAATAAAGTATTAACTCACTGCAATGACCTTCAGTATTCAGAACAAATCTTTTTCACAAATTCCTGTTTTATTTTTGGAGCACACAGAGGTAAGACATTAATGTCTGGTACAGCACTATAACATAATCTGATGTGGGATTCCTGCTGGGAAATGCTCAGTGTCTTTTATGGGCTATTAGCATAAGGGGCCATTTTCTCTTATTGGGCCAATGGAGCTGAAGAAAGCAATTACTACAGTACCATACTGCTCTATGGGAGGGTGGGTGGGTGGGTGGGGGGTTCAAAACAGAAAAATGTGGCGGAGGGGAAAATGGCTAAGAGGATCAACAGAGAGAGCCAGGGTGAAACAGGAAAAAAAGGAAAATGGAAAAATGAAACGTGGGCGATGGTCACAATATCTCTGTGCAACAGAGGAGATGAGCGGCAGGAGAGATTGAGTGACAAAACGGCACATATAAAGGCAGTTAAGAGGAACAAAAGCAGAGTGGCAGCCAATCCCAGTGTGGCGGAGACTCTCCCATAATCCCGTCATCCACCCTAATCTCTGTGATGACGACAAGGAGCTCCATCGGTGACGTCACAGTTATGAATATTCATCAGGTGAATCTGAGCTCTCCACTGAATCCTTCCCTCTCACATTACTGTTATGGTTTTGCTGTTACATTAAATCCTGATTATATATAACAGCAAATCAGAAGCAAATTAGAATATATATACAAACAGTACAACAAATTAGTTCATACAAAATGTCGGTCAACCATGTTGGTGTGGTGCTGTTATGAATGGCCACACTCTGAGGCAGAGATGTGATAATCATTTAAAGGAGCTGTATACGACTTACAGGGCATATCTATGGTTCAGAGCCTGAGTCAGGGATTGCCTGCACATGACTCTCAACATGGAGGCGGCTGAGCTGGTGGCTAGCAGGTAATGGTGCTAACAACTAATGGTGCAAACTAATCTACAGCACAGAAGTCCAGAGAACTCTCTTTGGAGAGCTGGGTGGCGATCTCTCCAAACAGCCACAGAGAACAGGCGAGTAGGTACCAGGAAGGCGGAAGCAGAGCTCTTAGTCGGGGACAGAAGGCAGAGTGGTTTACCAGGGAGCAGATGAAGCAGGAGAGTCAGAGACAGGCAAGGTCAGTGACAAGGAAGCAGTCCAGGAATAAACGCTGGAAAGTCTTATGACAAAGACATATGATGAAGAACAATCTGAAGCAGGAGTCTTTATACTGGCAGAAGGTGATGATCCACAGGTGAGAAGTGTAGTGGAGAGGCGGGGTTAGTGGAAATTTACTGGGTTAACTGAGACAGTGGCATGTATGTCAGGTCAACAGTGGACACTGTGACAATTTGACCATAAATGCTGATGATGCAACCAGTGCACACCAGGGCCCAGAAGCTGTACGAAAGCATATTTGTGCTGCTTTGCTATTGTAGGTGGCTCGGTCCTCTTGTGCATTGACCGCTAAAGTTACTTGTGAAACTAACAGTTTGAAGCTATCCACCCTGGCACACTAACCAATGCACAGTAAGATGGACTTTATCAGGACTTGCGGACCACTACATGAGGGATTCATCCCTGAGTGTTTGCCTGGCCAGCTCCTTACAATCAGAACCTGCTTTAAGTCTGAAATAAAGTATAAGATATGGATAAAATGCTCATTGTGATGGAATATTGTTATATCTGGAGAAATCCGGCTGTGGTGGAAAAAATCATGTGGTTGAGTTCAGATCAGGCTGTTAGATTAGTGCCGATAAATTTGGCACTTTGGCTGCTGTTTGTGGTGCTGATCAAAGGCTGGTTTGCAGAATGGGAATTAGATGGTGAGCCTCTCCATGGTGACAAAGCAGTTGTCTGCTTTGAATTGTCTGGAACTCTGGACAATGTCCGGAATTCAGTGCTCAACTTCAAACCCTTTTTTTGTTTGTGACCCCTTAAAAAAAGCAAGATCCCTGTGACTCCTCATCACATGTTTATACGTTGTGAGCAAAGATCTTCTCTTGTCAGACTCGTTTGATATTTTAGAGGTCTAAACAGGTAAGAAAAGAAGTTTCTTTTCTTATTCTCCACTCCTCTCTTCGATTCATCTTGTGTAAGTCAGCGGTGAGTTGCACCAATCACCCATAAATCCTCCAGATCATTCAATCGGTGGCTCCTCCATCACTCTCTGGGAACAGATGAAGATCGCGTGATGTGACACATGGGTAAACACTGTCCATGAATGATGCAGCACTCTCACAGGGATGCGAGAATTTATCAGGTGCATCATTTTCAATCACAATCCGATCAGAAAAAGTGACAAATAAATAGATGGGTGAATTATACATCAACCATAAACACACATTGCTTATTACTTATTGTATGTACATGTTTATTCCTCACACACACACACAGTTCAGTCATGCACACACAGTCCTCCTCACGCTTCCTTCTCTTTATCACCTCCAAACACCTCAAATTTTGCACATCCTCCAGTCTGCTCATTAACTTTTTCTCTCTCCCCATTTCCCCTCTTAACTCTCATCTTCTCCCGCCCTCTTTCTCTCCGTCATTCAGACATCTGTGTGGTGGCTGTGGAGATAAGCGGGGGAGTTATCTATCGGACAGCTAATTCAGAACGGTTGACACAGCACAGCTGATACGCATCTAGAGTGTGCCTGTATGTGTGTGCAGGTTTAGGGAGGAGAGTGCAGGCTGTAAGTTCTCTCATCGATGCTGCGCAGGTTTGTGCCAGCGTGCGGTGAGGTTTCTGATGGAGATTAGATAGTGTTCATTTGTTGAAAAATGGCCACCAAAGTATGTGGTGTTATCTGAGTGCGGGATGTAATCACACAGCGACACATCGTACATTCACGTACACACATTCAAATACAAAATGAACTCACGGCAGACACTTTGAAAAGGTGACTCTTTATTTTCTAATCATTATACTGTATATAATATTCCTTCTCTCTAGATATAGGTAATCATATTTATATCATGTAAGTAAAAGTGTGCTTTTATTCACAGCATGTGTCCGTGTCAGACCGCTGTTAGTTGGAGGTTTACATTAGAAAGTATACAGTGAAACTGGCTGGCAGCTGTGTGTGTGTGTGTGTGTGTGTGTGTGTGTGTGTGTGTGTGTGTGTGTAGGTGTGTGTGTGTGTGTGTGTGTCTGTGAGAGTTATACAGTCAGTGTGCCTGTGTATAGAAAGACAAATGTGAGTGCCAGCATGTTTCTGCATGCATGTGTGTGTGTCTGTTTGTCTTCGTCTGTGTATCTGTGTGTGTGTTTGTAGAGGACTAAGTATCTCATGATAGGGCTCAGAGGTATGGAGCAGGATAAAAAGCTGCCCATTGACACAGATTTAAGATTTCAAAACAGTTGATCACCTTCAACCTTTCAACACATCACCCGTCACCATGATTTTAGCTGTTTTTGAAATTATGACCCACATTTTTGGGGGGATTTTATTTCTTAATGCTGCTTCAGGTTCCAGCTGCACATTTGTCTCTAGGCTTTCGTTTTTCACTTTCATCCCTGCTGCGAGGCAACACTGATGATCCCCAGTGTCACCCCTCAGGACACAGAGTAACGGCTGGTTGCTTTTTTTACTCTCCTCGCTTCCATTTGAATGGTTTCACCTCAAAGCAAACTGCTACAATGCCTGCAGGATACACTCCCTGAAAGAAAAATGCTTTTTGCCAGGTCATTGCTACACATATAATAAACACGATTAAACAATAAGATATTAAGCTTACTGGTATTGTGGATCTTTTACTCTGTTTTCATGGTGTTTCCTCTTTGTCACTGTACACTGCATAAATAACCCAAATCAACTAAGAAATACCTTGAAGGTTGAATGTTGCTAATCTCATCTCTTCTCCTGAGTTTGTGTTCTGGCATTTGTTTTCTAACAGTCCTCAGGTCAGTTTGAAATGGACAAAGTCAGGTTACAACCATTTACCAACTGGATTTCTTTGTGTTCTACTTTAGATAAAAAGAATAAGAGACTAAAGCCATGCTAGCAGATCTGTGTGGCCGCACAGTGGTGCTTTGAGCTAAATTACAACATCAGCATGCTAACATGCTCACAATGACAATGCTAGCATGCTAATGTGTTTAGCAGTTTAGCAATGCACAAAAAAATGCAGCTGAGGCTGATGACAATATCGGTAGTTTTGCAGGTATTTACCCATAAACCAAAATATTGAAAATTTTGACCTAATGATGGCGCTAGATAACAAGCTAAGGGATCACCAATGTTAGGGTTTTTTGGCAATCGAATCCAAACCGCATGGTAGCTCTAGAGGAAAAGCCAGGTGATCACCAAGTCAGCAGGATCAACAAATTCTCGCTCCCAACTCACCAAATACAGATGCTTGGTCAGTGGCCCTACAAATCAAACTATGACGCTCTGTTACCCCTCTAGCGTCAGTTTTGAATGCTTGGGGACAGCAGTGTAAATTTACACTTGTTACATGCATTTGTTGTTTTAAAATAAACTCGTTTTATGCTTACATGTCTTTTAAAGATAAATTTAGAACGCTTTTTAGGGTTTAAGTCCTCAGGTTTAGGCAACAAAAGCACAGGGTGGGATTTAAAAAAAATTGTGGTTTGGCTTAAGTTTGTTACTAGCATAATGTAATGTAACGTCATGTGGTATACACCAGTATGATAGTGTGGTACTTACACACAGTGCATTGTTATTAAATAACTGGCCTGACTTTTGGATTCACACGAGGGATGAAAGTCCAGTCTTTGCTTGACCCATCCACCTCACCACCCACCCACTCTTTATGGACTTTATCGCTCTTCTTTACCACGACAGTTGCAAATAACACTGTCGCCCAGTGCATCTTATATCGCTGCCAAAGGGGGGCCTCTGTGCATCAGTATGTGACACAGAGGACCACTGACAAAGTGTCGGTATTTGATGAGTTGGGAGTGAGCCCGCATTGGCAGGACTCAACCTCAGGGCACCTGAGGTGGATATCTATACCAAATTATATGGCAATCCATTTAATAGTTGTCAAGACATTTCAGTCCGGACTAAAGTGATCGACCAACTGATGATGCCATCCATAGAATTATACTGCTAGCATGGCTAAAAACTCTTTGCAAGTTTTTTTTCCCCCAGGATGGGGAAGGCATGACCCATCTTACTCTGCCTCTGATTGGCTTACCTTACATTCTTACCCAAACCCTAACCAATCTCACCTCTCTTGCCTAAACCCAACCAATCCAAGCCAATGAAAATGTATTAGCCAATCAGAGGGAGGGAAGAGAAGTCATGGCTCCACTCTTAAAATATATAAAACTGTGATTGTTTCTGTCTGTCTCTGTCTAGTAGCCTGACTCTACCCATTACAACATGGCTCAGTAGAAGTTAATGGGCAATTTAGTCTCTTTGGGGCATGGCTTTCTCAGATGAGACTTTGACTCGTACAAAACTCTGAGTACTAATCCATTAGACGTATATCACATATACATTGTAGGAATTGGTCTGAAAATCTATTTTGTTGGGAATATCAGTAGAAAATGATCTCAACCTTTTTGTGTAAGACCAACTCATGATTTGAACTCCAAAACACCTTTACAAGAAGAAGAAGAAACCTTTAGAGTGTATTGTTGCTCATGCTCATGAACAGTTTATGCAAGAGGGAGCCTGAATGCACCTGATGCAGAGCGAAACTCTCGAAGCCTGGTTAAACACCCTGCCATTTTGGGCCTTTCATCCTTGGTCAGTCAACCATGCCAGCCTCGGATATGTTCTGCATGTAAACAACACTGTCTGAACGCAGGGGCTCGAGGCAAAACCGTAAAAAGCAGATTTTAATCGCTCTGTACTTCCTGTCAAAATAATATGTGTAAAATGCAAGACAGGTACAAAATCTCTCTAGCTAAAGGGCTAAAGCCTGGCACAACAAAAACAGGAAGAGGGCAGTCTGGAAAATGGGCTTAATGGGCACCGAGGCCAGAATAATTCTTGAAATCATGGCTGCTATTTTAAACAAAGATTCTCTTTAGGGAACTTTAGTTGGAAGCCAAAAATCTCTCTGTATATTGTCCCACATTAACATTTAATTCTAACTGGCAGTACAAGTGGGAAGACCTCTCATGTCATCTGAAAGAAGAAATGCTTTCATGTAAAAGCTCCTATAGACAAATCCTCAGCAACACAGTAGTCTCACAAGCAAGTATTCCAGACAAGCTCGTCCCCCTTTTTTTTTTTTTGGCTGATTTTTGGGAAGTTTGAGAAGACGAGGAACAGCAGGCTGCACCAGGTTGTGCTGATTCAAGACCAGCTGTCATTAGGGACTTGATAGATTATTGTCTATCCTGCTAAGCCCCCTCTGCCGATCCTAAATCAGACTGAGACGCCAAGTCAGATCTGAACAACGGGTGCATCAAAATAAAGGCCAACAGTCCAGTCAGACCTTCAAAATAAAAAAGAAGACTTCCCTCATAGCCTTGAAACAAACTCATCATTTTAAAATTTTGTCAGTAACGCACAATATCTGCCAGAAACCACTGACTCCAAAACAGTCCTTGTACCTTGTATGGCTGCGTCTGCTGAGGAATGATCGGGGCAGTTAGCTCTAAAACTGATCCCAGTGCAACCGTTAAAGGTCGTGGGAATGCAGAGGAGGTTATACTGGAAGCCCCATGGCTGATCTGGGAGCTGTCTGAAGGCAGGACAGGCAGGCACTGGGTGCATGGGTGAGGAGAGGCTAACTGCACACGCGCATACACACACACTCACACACACAAACAGGAACATTAACACACACAAACATGCAGGCACATAACTCCACCCGTAAGCCCTCCTCACACAGTAACCTTGTACGTGTCAGTGTATGTGCGTGTGTGTGTTGGTAGCAAGTGCAAAGTGTTGAGTGCTTGTAGCATGTGTTTGTCTATTCCATTAAATTCACATTTCTCAAACAGTTCTGGTCCTCCATGTTTGATTAGCTGGCTCAGTGTACTTGAAGTTCCATTGAGGAGCGACACATCAGCGACAGAAACAGTTTGTTGTTTTTCTCCCAAAGAAACACTTACAATGATTTTTTTTTTTTCCAAACATGACACAGTGATTTTTCTTATAACAGGACACACTTATCCCCACACCGCACTGGCCAAAGCTGAAGCTGTGAGTGTGTGCTGTATGAGTGTGTGTTTCTGTGCATACATGAATGTGTGTGACCTTCATGGAGTGTGTGTATTGCTATGTGTTGTGTTCTTCTGTGTCTATACTTATGAGGACCTATATCCCACACAAAAAATAATGTATAATAAGGACATTTCTTTGTATTTTGTCCTCTTTCTTGTCGTCAGTTTTTCATTCAGGGGTAAGTTCATTGTCAGGATTTGGTAAGGATGGCCATTATTCAGATTAATATATGAATACAAAATTATTAATATCTCAATTTGTAGTGTTTTCTAATTAATTATGGTTTTATTCTAAGATAGAAACATGTGTGATATCATCATTTAATCACAATATGTTTACTCAAGGCTACTTTTGGAGTATCAAATTGTATGTTTAAAGTGCTATATCATAGGCAACTGGCCTTGCTTGAGTTTCATGAAGACATTTTACCTCTCATCCAAGAAGCATCTTCAGTTCTGAACTGTTCATACAGCACTTAAGATTACCATGACCTGGATGACTGAGACTTCTTGTCAAATTGTATATCAATGATTTGTGTTTCAATTACTGACCCCATGTTAAGTTGAATTTTTTGAAGAATACTTTGTTTTGCTCGCAAGCCTCCAGTGAGCGAAGAATCCAAAAAGTGAGAAAATTCTGGATAAAGTGAAGTCATAGGGGTCCAACAGCAAAACTGTATCAAAACATTTGTTTACAAATTCTCACACAACTCATGCAGTGTAATCCAGGTCTCATTTATCCTGTCATATGCTTGAGACTTCCCAAACAGGCAGCCCTTTTCTACAGGGAACTAAACTGGTAGTGACTATGCTCTCCTCGAAGACTCCATTTACAAAACAGTAATTTTACCTCGCTGAATATGGGAGCTGCTAGTGTTACCACCACAATAGGAAGTTTGTTTGATGTCAAACTAACCCTTTAAAACACCAAAGTCATACAATAACACAAACTAAATCCAGATCGGGGCAGTGGTAGTCCAGCAGCTCCCATGTTCAGTGAGGTAAAATTACCATTTTTGTCAGCAGAGACTGACTTTAAAGAGAGCATAAGTACATTTCACTTTCCGTTTAGTTCCCCATTGGACAGGGCCGCCTGTTTGGGAGGAACTGATCATGTGGTTGGATAAATGAGACTTTGATTATACTGCACGAGTTGTGTGAGAATTTGTAAACATATGGTTTGATATAGTTTTGTTGCTGTTAAACACAGACGCCTATGACTTCAATTCATCTTTGTTCACTGCAGGCATACTAGAAAAACAAGTGTATTTCTTTAATATCAAAGTGCCAACAGAGGACCAGGACAGGGAACTTGTCTTTAGAGTCACAGTGAAAGGGAAGAGGGTAATATGTAATAACATTTGTTTACCATCTAAATAGGTGTTGAAGAATACATAGGAGTGCAAACAGCAAAAGCAGCCCCTTCATAATGCAATGCAATCCATGGCAGTCCTGCAAAAACATCACTGCTGTGAATTTTTTGGTGAAACTGTCAAATGGTTCATATGGTATTTTTGAGGCTGTGGTTGAACTGTATTATAGTTCCTCACATTGTAAACTGTTTCTATATTTTGCCCTTGTGAGTCTTAAAAATATTGATATTTATAAACTTCATAAAAGTGTGTGTTTACAGACAGCTGTATTGGATTGCATTCTTTTCTTCTTGTAGTACACTGGGTCAATAATAAGTCCTCAGAAGTATAGCAACCTTACTTTGAATGCATGTATGTGTGTGTGTATTGCACTGTCAGTGTTGAGTGTCCCGCTGGCAAACTGTAAAGTCGACCTCCGGCACCAGTGAGGCGAGGTTAATGTCCACGACAGATCGTCCGAGCGCTCCACTGTCTCTCCCCCTCCTCCTGTCAGAGGCTTCAGATGTGATCGAAACAACACAATCTCACAAACCACATCAAAGTAGAAAATGAAACTAGAATAATATAATATTACAAAGACTACGACCCCTGCTTCCCAACTCTGCTCCCTTTCGATCAAACCCCCCATTAATAGATTAATAACTATAATATGTGACAGAGTTTGTCATCCTCTGCACAGTGGCACCTTTAGAGTAGAATAATTTTTTACTAATAATACAATTATTTGTTGTTGATATCAGAGTATCAAAGCTGTATGGCGGTAAGAAGAGATAGACAGAGGTCTAGTCTCAAAAAGCACCCTGTGCTCTATTGGAGTAAACATCGTTAAACACAGCACAGGCTTACGGGCCGACACACCCTTTGTAAGGCGTCTTATAAATGTAGCAGTCCAGTGTCCCTACGGAGGATAGAGATTAGGGTGCCATTTGAGACTCGATTAAGAGATACAGCGAATGTAAGCACTGGAAGCGGATGGATATGGCATGCATGGTTTGAAAGGTCAATGCTGACATGGCTCATGGATGCGAATCTGAACTCTGACCCCTGACAGACCCTCAGGGTCCGAGGGGGCCTCTGATGTGCTGAGCTACTACTGCTGAGTCGGTATACTGCAGGAAATCCTACGCAAAAAAGAGTACTTGGAGCTATGATCTAAAGCTAACCTGGAGGCCATGATAAACATTTTGAGTAATATTTGGCACCAAGTATGATTAACAATATTTTGCTAATATATGTTTGATCCTTAAGCTAACTCAATTAATCCTTAATTAAAATTATTCTACCTCTGCTTAAGGCAATAGTCTTAATCTCTAATTACTTCAGAAGGTTACCCATCTAACCTAAAGTTAGCCAAAAAAGCAGCTAAAGGCTAACCTGTAGCTAACATGAGTAGAAGAGTACAGTCTTTGCATTTTCTCTGCCTCCGCTTCTCTCTTGCATGAAGCGTGTTATCTCTTTAGTTAGCTATTCAGCTGGTTTAAAAACGGTCGTTCCTGTGCAAATGTACTTTGCCTTTCTTCCCACATAACACCCTTAAAACTACGCCGCTGCAGCGCTGAGCATAAAAAGCCCTTGTGTGCTCCTGTCCTTTAAAAATTAAAAGCCCTTGCTTGGAGAAAAGCAGTTTTTTCCCTTTCACAGCCCATGACAACTGCTGATGTTGTAGTTAGCTTGCAAAATTAATATTTACATGTGGAGGACAGCGAGAGCAAGTTCGTGTGGTGATGCACGTTTGTCCCTTTAAGCTCCCCGTATGGCGTAAAAGACAGCGGATAAAACAGCAGCGCCATAAATTAAACAGTGTGACTGAGATTTAAAACATCTTTTATTATCAGGGTCTCAAAGTGGTGGTGTGACGGTTTCAGCTTGGTGATGTTTCATGGTTAGTTTATACAAAACAGTGCAATGGTGGCTCAGGGAGGTAAAGAAGGAAACAAAAATGCATTTTTTCCCCTCTCTTTGAGTTTCACGCTCACCTTTTTGCTCACAGCCCCAGAAAAAGTCTGAGAAAAATGCTGTTAACATTTACACTAGCTACTCATGCTGTCTCCTCAACTCTCTCTGCAGCACTTTCCCTTTCTCTGTGTTTTATGGCCATTTTGTCTCCTCCCCTTGTATCTGTGTGTGTATCTGTGTGTGTATCTGTGTGTGTGATCAGGTGTTGTCCAGTGATGTGATAAATGGTTTAATGTGAGCTCAGATGACACTATCTGTGATAAAGTGTATGTCTTTTGGGAGTTCCTAGCGTGTAGGAGCTTTTCCAGCCTTTTCTCATTTCCAGGTCCTCAAATACTGACACTTTGTCACGCCCTTTGGTGTGTGACACAGACCCCGAGGCACCCTTTGGCACCTCTACGAGATGGACTGCGCTTTCAGCTAATTCCAATGTAAACCCATCCCCAGCAACATGTGATGCACAAAGCAAGTGACCTAGCATAAAGAGCGAGAAAGTCCATGTAGGGTGGTTGAGTGGATGGTGGTTGGGTCAAACAAACACAGACTTTTACCCAGGACACAGCTATTTGTGTCCTGTGTGATACCAAAAGTCAGTGATGTTTTACTGTAAAGTCAGTACTGTTTAAATGTAACATCATGCGCTGACGTCACTCAAAACATAATGTTTTTTTAACCTTACCAAGTAGTTTTGTTGCCTAAACCCACCGTGACAACTTTAACCGCATGGCCCTTAATTTGCGTATTTTGTGTATTTTGCATTAAATCCATTGCGCTGCGTGGCGGGAATTTGCATCTACTCACATCGTTACATTGACTTTACATATAATTCATTTGCGCAAATTGTTTTATTTGAGCCCAGTGTGAACACAAGATAAGGGCCCTGACACACCAAGTCGGCCGTAGGTCAAGGTCGGCTTGTCGGTGAGCATCGTCGGCTGTTCTTTGGCTGATTCAGCATGTTCAATGTTCCGGTACGCTGGAGCTTATCGGTGAGAGAAATCACTGAGTTCTTTAGCAGAAACAATTTGTAATCGTTTGTGTTATTGTTCCCTAGCGTACAGTAAATATCCTTTGCTCTGTCAAAATCGGGTTGTGTTGTTAAAATGCTAAGTGGCTAACTAGCGTCTTAATTCCTCCTGTTGGTCCTCCAGTTTCTCTTTTTTAATGACGCATACAGACTGCTGGTATGGAGAGTTATTTCCTCTCACACAGGCGGAGAATGTACGTGCCTCTCGGCCGTTGGCTGTAGTCTGTGCAGTGTGTTCAAGTGCAACTTTTTTGGCCGAGACACAGGCGACATGAGGCAACACAACAGTCAGCCTTTGTCTCCACTAGTGCTTTGATGTCGGTTTCGTGTGTCAGGGCATCAACACAGAATACAGAGAGTGTCAGAGAGTGCACCAACTCCAGTATTTTTATGTGTATAGGTCTGAGGGAGATAAATGTAAATGTATTGAGGTGTCTCCAGAATCTGTCACAGTAAAAACTGTACAGGTGAAATATGATAGGACGGTGACTGTCTGTGCATGTCACAGCCGGGAGATGTGTGTGTGTGTGTGTGTAGGCTTGTGTTTGTGTAGTTGTATACAGTATGTGCACATGTAAGGGAGATAAAGAGGAGGAGAGGCCGTGAGTGACAGCTGAATGGATGGAGCACAAATCCTCTGAATAATACATGGGACTTCTGCCAATTCCATCTATTTATCTTTAAATTGTGCGCCACATACAAATTCAATTTCAGCAGCTCCTCCGCTGGAGAAGAGAGATGTGAACTTTAGAGTGAGGGGAGCACTTTCTCAGCGTTTATTTCTGCAGCTGAAATCGTTGACAATTGTTCTGGCAAGAAAAGACAACTTTATATTAAACTCATCTGAAAGATATTCACCAAGAGGTAGTGGGCAAACAAAAAAAATGTCCATCTGTTTGTTAAATGTCTTTTTGGCTCTGCCTTAAAGCATGTTCACAGCTCAGCGGTCTCCTCTCCACAGCACCCTGAACCAACAACCTCCAGAAACCCTAACTAGTCTACGAGCGACACCGACGGAAGACAGGACCTAAAAGAGAAAGAGAGGGTGAGAGGAGGTGTGCAGAGGGTGGCGGTGAGGTGAGTTATGGGGCTACACAGAGAAAACGTGGAAGGTGATAAGTGACAGTGACAGACAGACAAATATTCGATCATCTCTTTAAGTTTTTGGTGAAAAAAATAAATCAAGAGATGACTTGTGTGGCTAAAAACGGGGGTAAAAGGAAGCACCAATGATCTACCATCTAAAAGAGATTCATTAGTTTTGTTGAGTCACACCTCTCCCCCCCCTAACAGCTGATCTGTAGTCAGTGTATTTGTTCCCCTTCATCAAAAAACCACAACGCAGGTTTAACAGCTGACCTGGGATCAGAGAGATGGGGGTAAATGTTACCAGGAATGAGCTCAATTCAGTTTCAGTTCAGTCAGTGATGAGGTGAACTTTTCCATCAATCAGTATGAAAGGAGTATATATACAATATGTGTAGAAAATAATAACTGGTGCCACAAATGTGCTGCCATGAACGGACAAAACTGCATCTTCGATTAATGCTTTGAATCCAGCTGAACTGAAAATGAATCGATCCTGTTCCTGAGGTGTTAACTTCCGCACTTTTAAATAGTATGGTAATGAGAGAGACAGCTCGGAGCTCTACGGCTGTTCCCTGCACTAATCCAACTGCTATCCAAAAGGTCAGGAGGACAGAGGTCAAAAGGTCAAAGATCTCACCTCTTTCCTCTTCTCCTTTAGTTCACATTATTTTCATTATACAGGAGAAGTTGCCCCAAACAGCAGACCACTTACGATATGCTTTTAAACTCCCGTCTATCCCGTTTCCCCCTCGAAGAAAAGCCAGAAAGTCAATTTATGAACTCATGAACATAAATTGAATGTGCCTTCATATGTAAGGAGTTACAGGTATAACTACAGTGATATGTGGTAAAGTGGAGTTGGGAACAACTTCTCCATCAAAACCGACCCTGCTACACACATCGAAACTCTCACAGGGCTCAGGATTCACAGTTCAAAGGCTAAAAGTTCACAGTTCACAGTCAAAGTTTATCAAACCCCGCTCCCACCCCCGTAACCCTGTGTGTCCCCTGCTTTTTCTTTCCCCCTGTATTTCTCATCATCCTTCTCTTTGATACTCTGATTGGGCGATATCTGCAGCCAGCACCTCTCAGACAGGCGTGGTCCTGCGGTTGGGGTCCTTGCTGTAGTCTTTAGTGAGCGTGCTGCTCTGGAGGAACTCCCTCTCTGAGTTGAGCAGCCCGCCCATGCCGCTGCCAGGTTTGGTGCCGGCGTTGCCTGCCTCGCGGGGGTTCAGCGTGTACATGGGCATCTCGGAGGCGGCGGGCCCTGTGTAGCCGCCTTTACCCAGCGGTGAGGCGTCGCGGCTGGGGGCCTCGGAGGAACGCACGCTGGAGCGACGCCGGAAGCGGTAGCGATAGGAAGGGATGCGGCTGAAGGCGGACTTTTTGATGAGCTCGGTGCGGGACTTGGCCCGTAGCTTGCGGTGCTTCTCGATGAACATGTGCACGGCCAGCACGCCCACCATTTCTGCCATGATGAAGGAGAGGGCGCCAAAGTAGAAGGACCAGCCGTAGGAGTAGGACTTTTTGCTGTCACTCTGGCCCGGGTCACCCGAGTTGGCTGAGATATAGACAATAATCCCTATGATGTTACTGAGACCTGGAAGGGAAGGACAGAGAGACAGAATAATAAGAGATGGGAGAGGAGAGGGTGTGAGCGTGACCTTAACATCCAGACAAACAACAATCAATGTCAAACATGGCAAGAGACAGAGATCTGCTAGTGTATGAAGACAAAGCACCAATATACAGTTAATGTACAAGTATCTATAACAGCACAAGATTATAGTTAACCTAGCCTAGCCTAACCTTATCCCTCTACTTAACCATGGAGGAGGGTGCTAGATTTTAACTGTAGGGAAACACTATTTGACTTCAACACAATACTGGCATGGCTAGTGCAAGTGCAACACAGCTACCCGTACTGCTGAAGCCAGTTCACATACATATTTCAATGGCAAATCCCACTTTTTATGCAAAATGTACCCTCCAGGCCTGAAAAAACAAGTCCTAAACATCAGCCACATTGGCAATGTCTTTGAAACGACACAGTGAGTTGAAGCATCTGACCAGTCTTGAGGCCCACAACATTTTTTTTTACATAAAATAGTTCATCTTTTGGTTCTGTGAACTTTTAGGGTGTTTTTGCACATAGTCCTTTTCAAACAAATTGAACTCAGTTCTCTTTCTGGTCCACTTCAGCTCCGATGGGGCCTCAGTCCTCTTTCTCTTCACACTATATACAATAAACATTGACATAGCTTTGTTTTTACTTTGACGTAGCACTGCAGTGCAGTTATGAAGGCCCTCACTTTCAGATTAACTTAAAACTGAAGGAAAACCTTGGCGTTTCTGTGCTGTAGACTGTTGCTGTCTGATGTATTCTACATTCCACATCTGGAGATGTGCAGTATCTTCTACAGACCAAACTACTCCTTGTCCTGCATCCTTGCAAGCGTTACAGGCCAACGTGGTTTCATCTGTGCAGCAGCATGTGATTTAGAGGGCTAAATATAATGCCAAAGAGCAAAGTGAAGCTGGAGTGCTTTGTGTTCACAAGGCACTGGGTAAGTGAACCGCATCGTGGACTCCTTTTTAAATGAACCAAACTCAGTCCTCTTAAAGTGCACCAAAAAGTGGACCGACAGAAAAGGGTCTCAGTTCTTTTTGTTTTTTACATTGTTGGTTCATTTGAAAAAGGACTCAGTTCTCTCTTTGGTCCTCTTCAGCTCTGATGGGGCCTCAGTCCTCTGCTCTATACACTAGCAAAAGGCAAAGCAAACCTTGAGCGTTTTGTGTTCAAATTGCACAGGTTAAGTGAACCACATCGCAGACTTGAAGAGAACCGAACTCAGACTGGTTTGCTTCAGAGGGGTCTGAGTTTTCTTGGAGTGTTCGCATTTGCGCAAAAAATGCTGAGTCATAGCTCTGAGTTAATTTAGAGGGCTGAAAAAGACCAAGTGTGAAAACACCCTTAATCTGTGTGAACTGAACTTTGAGCTTGCTCTTGTGAAGTGTGAACGTGCACAACACTGGTTCACAACATTCACCATCTTGGTTTAGTGTTAGCAGCTGATGTCATCAATTTTGCAGGTATTCGACCATGAACCCAAGCACTATATGAATTAAAACTGTGAGCTTATAATGGTTCAATATGGAAAGCTACTGGTCTGGATCCAAATATCATGGCAAGTACGAATAGCTTCGGAGATATTTCAGTTTGAACCAAAGTGGTGGACCAACTGAGAAAGTCAGATTTGACAGAGTGGCAGATAAGTGAATGAAACTTTGCCTCTGTGAGCAAAGATTTTAGAGAAATTAGTAGGGAAGAGGACGACGGGGAGGCAGCCAAAAGAAATAAAGCAAAGTAACGGGAGGAGAGCATCAGGGAGAGAGCTTGATAGAAACGTTGGAGAGTCATTGCACACAGCTGGGCTCTCTTATTCCATATCATTAGTCCAGAATACAGTGCTCATGCAGTGTGGTGGAACGCACAGAATGGGGACAATTAGCCAGCTGTAATTAACCAGAATCAGCCCCACACTATTGTGGTAAATAATTACCAATTTGGCTCCATAAATTTACTAAAAACCCAAAGGGACCCTACACATCCCACTGAACAGCAATTACTGCACAACCCTTTGCGTACATCAGGGGCAAGACCACAAGTGTGTGTGTTTACGAGAGACCAAGTGTCAGCATCCATGTGATAGATTATGTGTGAGAGCATGTATGTGTGTTGACACTCTCACGCCCTCGCAGTGCATCACAGCGGCATCGTGGTATTCTTGCTGATTGATTAATCAGCTGCTGCGCCCGATCTCCGCACTCTGCCTCCTCACACAGGCACTTCTGTGTGCTTTAGATGCCTAACGGGCTCCTTCGACAAATATTTGAGTGCGGCACCTCCTCTGCTTAGAGTGGGTCCACAGTAACTACACACACTCATAGACACATATACACACATACAGCCCCACGTTGATTACGCATGCAGCGTCCTTGTATTTGAAATTAGAGTGATGGAAACTCCTTGTTATCGGGCATATTTAAACTAAGCTCCTCCTATCTGGGCAGGGTATTATTTTAAGTCATTTGGCTGGTACTGCAGTTAAGATGGCTGCTATATTGTGTTTAACAGTGTTGTCATGGAGATGAGCATCAGTGCACTTCCATATTACAGCCTGCTGCACCTCATGCACACAGAAATAAACATAAACTCATTTACACTACAACCACACAAGGTCTGTAGTTTCCAATTTAGGTGCACAGAAAGAGATTTCGCAGATATACACTCACCGGCCACTTTATTAGGTACACCTGTTCAACTGCTCATTAATGCAAATCGCTAATCTGCCAATCATGTGGCAGCAACTCAATGTATTTAGTCATGTAGACATGGTCAAGACGACCTGCTGAAGTTCAAACTGAGCATCAGAATGAGGAAGAAAGGAGATTTAAGTGACTTTGAACGCGGCATGGTTGTTGGTGCCAGACGGGCTGATCTGAGTATTTCAGGAACTGCTGATCTACTGGGATTTTCACACACATCCATCTCTAGGGTTTACAGAGGATGGTCCCAAAAAGAGAGAATTCTCTCTGGGTGAAAATGCCTTGTTGATGCCAGAGGTCAGAGGAAAAAGCCAGACTGGTTCAAGATGATAGAAAGGCAACAGCAACTTAAATAACCACTGGTTACAACCAAGGTCTGCAGAAGACCATCTCTGAACCAACAACACGTCCAACCTTGAAGTGTGCTAAAAAAACAAAAACAAAAATAAAACAAAGATACATTCATTTGCTTTTTCATAGCAATAATATAGTCTACATATCCTGGTTTATAAGAGTGGATCTAACTGGAAGATTACTGGACGTGGAGACAACATCACCATCTGGCCGTCTGCCTCATAACCACCTTGCAGTTTTTGGCGTCCCATTGTGATCATTTCTGGCCAGGGACACAACGTCACCATCAGACCAATGTTTGCTGGGTATAATCAATATGATAAAATGTGTCCTTCAGCGAAGAACAGCAGCTTCCTGCTCTAAATGCAGGACCAACTTTATGTCTACCGGTGCACTGATGATGACTGATAACCACTCTAAAAGGAGAGGAGGACAGACACTCTGGCTGTAACAAAAAGACAGACACACACACACAGTGCAGACCAACCTGCGGAGACAAAGAAGATTCCTGCACTGAGGATGACGTTGTGTCGGCTCCGGTAAAACTCACTAGCGGCCACACAGAGGCCCCCCAGGAACAGCAGGCCCACGCTCATGATGGGGAAGATACTGGAGGCACGCACAGCACCTGTACACACACACACACGAAGAAGAGTGGAAACAAGTTTATAACTGAAACATAGAAACAGTCTTTCTCTGTGTAAAGATGTTTCCTTTTAGATGCTGCAGGATGAAACTGATGAGGGATAATTTGTGCTGACGGTTCAGAATAGAAGAGGAAACTTTCCTACTTTATATGTACTCTCAGGTCAAAGGTATGGATGGTTTGTTTCAGCAGTCCCTTTAACTTTGATTTACATTCATTTGAAAACACATTTTAAATACCAAATACATCAAAATGTGGCTTTTCAGGTGGGTATGAACGCAGCCTCCAGAATTATTTTAAGGTGTTGGACAGTACAGCTTCAGATTTGAGAGAGAGCATCCTGTGAGTCTATGTTAAGCAGATTAAAAGGTAGTTTGTAAGATGAGATTTACAAACTTTCTTTTAAATAAATCAGACTAAGTGACTGTTTACATTTCAGTCACAGCTAAGAACTTCCTGTGATGGTCACAGTGTCATTTTATTGTTGACTGGGTCCCTCAGTTTTGCATGTGCTCCTTATTTGCATTGAGTTTTTTTTCAACTTTTACTAACACTATGATTTGTAGTTCTCCTGAAACCCTGAAATAATGTAAAGCTCTACTTGCTGCAATCTACAAGCCTTTTCTTTAAATTCAGACATTGATACATACTGGAATTAAAGTACAAAAATAAGGTCACTTAAAATACTGCCAGCCTCTGGTCCCATTTTGTCGTAAATGTGCTGGTTTGCTTTATGGCACCAATTAGAGGGGTTACACACCTCAAAATTGCTGATGGTTGCCTATACACGTTCCTTAGCAGTGAGTCAGAAGAAATACAATATCTGCAGAAAGAGTCTGGGCCTTGATTGCCTGCACACGGCTCTCACCTCTGATGTCATAAGTAAACATGGAGGTGCCTGGAGAGCGACCACCATACCACCATGCGGGTCGGGACTTTTGCGATTTACAGCTGTTGTTCTTCTTCCTTGAGTTAGTTGCTAACTGCTAACAGCTGCTTTTTATATCTCTTGTGGTGGGTTGCCAGCATAATAAGTAATCAAAATGTCACACCCGTTCCAAGCATGCTCATGTCTTTTTGGCTTTACTTTTAAGCAGACTTCATTTTGGGGCTGTTACTGCCTCTATTCCCAGTGCAGAGGCAGGCGAGACAACTCTGTTCCCCCTTTCCTTGATCGTGCCTTATATGCAGAACGATTACCATGACCTGGATGACTGAGACGCTGTGTCCAGTTCTTTTCTTAAATCTATGAGTGGGACATAAAGGGAGGGGCTCATATGTACTAACAGGCACACGTGGCTGGCCTGGCGACTAACACAAAGAACAGTGTGTGACTTCGTTCTCTTCATGCTCACTCCACCAGTCTTTACATAGCAGATAGCTGTTTGCTGCTATTTAATGTTCCCACTCGCCAGAACCTTTAAAGATGAAAGTCAGCTCTCATTGTTTCATTTGAAATCCACTGTGCTGAAGGGCAGAAAAAACAATGAAAAATGTGTCACTTTGCACACACACATGTACGCATGCACGCATGAGACACACACAAACACATGGGCCAGTGTGCTGCTACATGCTTGACTGAGTCTGAATCCAGAACATGTTAAAGCATTCAGAGGCCCTGCTGCACAGAGAGACAGAGAGAGGGAGAGAGGGAAAAGATGGACAAAAACCAAGACAGATGGAGAGTCGCACTGACACATATGCAAGGCAAAAATAATGAATAGCAGAGATGATGAAAATGGAAGCGAGGCTGCAGTAGGAGTGAAATATTTGTCAGAACCCCATATGTGGACGTGGTGCGACAACATATTGAAGGATATTTGCAAACAGCTTGTCATGCAGAACTGAGCTGTGCGGTGTGTTGAAAAGCTGATACATCACAGGTGTATCAGTACAAACAAAGAATTAAATCATCCAGTCGGTGGCGTGTTTGTGTTTTTGAATCTCTTTATGTTTCAGTCTTTTTGCGTTCCTAAACATTCCCAGCGTGACTGACAGCTGCAGTGACCAGTGGTGTTGTGCGGTTGAGCGTATAAGCCCCGCCCCTGTGGCCCACACCCCTGGGCTGTATGAAATGCCGGTCACTAGGTCCCCGCTCCCCATTGGCCAGCCAGCTCTGAGGCCTGTGATCTAATTGGTTGCCTCTGGGGATGTTGCTCTGTGTTCAGTGGAGCAATGAAAAAGAAGCACAGGCTGAATCCATTTTCCTTTTTTTTATCTGTTGTTGCTGTTTTCTCTCTCCGTCCATCTTTACTGTGTTTATTGTGGGAAAGAACAGAACAGAGAGAGCCCCCTCCTCTCTGTTTTCAACTGAGCCACCCTCTGTATCCTTTTTACCTCTGTCCTATTACTCTTTCTGGAAATAACAAGGTGCTCCCGCCTTTCTCGTTTGTCATTTTCTCATCAAAGCAATGTTTCTTTTCCTCATTTTTCTCATGTATTTGCTGATAAAACAGTGGCATCTGTTTATATCTCTTGTTCTCCACATTATACCCTCCCTGTTCATCTATCTGGAATGTAATCACCGCCTGAACTCACATTTCCCCTTATCATACTAATAACACTGTGGATGAATAGCTGAGCGCTGCAGTACATGAAGAATGCTGCTTCTTTGTTTTTATATCTTCTACATGCATGATGATGGTGAGGATGATGATTTTTACAGCAGCTGTAGGATCATCAGCAGTTTTTTAACCAGCTTCTTGAGCAAATCAATTGACCTTTTTCTAAGTCCAACCGCTCGAACACAGACAGGCTAATCATAGTGTGGTTTTGTTAATTTCAAGTTAAATGCTGCAGCAGGGCAGTGTGTAATAGTGATATGCATAACCTAGAGAGGTTGGAAGGAGCGATACGTTTCTACCCTATTCCAAAACCAAAATGAACGCTGAATGCTACTCCAGAAAATCGCTTTTTTTGTTTTTCCAAAAATGTTATATTATTTCTTAAGGGTACTGAACATAGTGTTAGTTCAGGCAGGACACGATGTCAAGCTCAGCTCACAGCCCAGCTACATCAGCTGATCTCAAACAGCCAATCAACTGATGGAGCAGCTGATTGATGGAAGGGAGTCAGCTGATAGATCACATGATTTCTTTCTCTGCAACCAATTGGCAAATCTCATTTAGGGCGCCCTATTTAAACTGTTCTGGCCTGCCTACTGTTGCTGCTTCCTCTGCAAGCTGCTTTGCAACCTGCCTCCACCCCAGCTCCTCCTTTTCATGCTGTGTCTGACTTATTAATGTCATCTCTGTTTGTCATTGGCGCTTGCTCTGTTTTGTTCCTGTGGGTCTTTGCTGCTGCTCTCCCTGCCTTAGGCTTTTCATGTAGGCACATGGAAGGGCAGGGAGGTTTGCTCTCTCTGCCCCAGGGTTCTATTGTTTGCGTGTGGAAGGGCAGAGAGGTGCACATCTGCACACATCTGCAACAAGAGAGAGGAACGGGTTGCACAGTATCCTCTCATAACTCAGAAAGCCTACTTTAAACAGTTAAGATAATAATAATAATAATAATAATAATAATAATAATAGTGATGATGATGAGAAAGAGGAGGATGTGAACCACCCACAGACAGAGAGACAGTGACAGTGTTGAGACAGAGAGGGAGGACAGGTCAGCCCTTTCAGCTGCCAAATGCGAGATGCCAGCAGAGAGCGGTGACAAACAGGGAGGTAACTCCAGTGGAGAGAAGCAAGGGAGCAAATGTGACACATGTTACATTTTGTTGTATTGCGAATTTTAGCATCAAATAGAAAAATAAAACACATTGAAGTCAGTGTGCATGGCTTCTGTGTGCAACAAAGTTTTAGCTGACAGTGACACTAAATAAAAGGTTGTTAACAGGTTTGAATGATACATATATGTTTAAAAATGGAGCCAGAATATATCATCATATCAGACTCACGGAGGAGGTATTCAGCAGCATCTGCTTCATAGTCCGCGTCCTCTGGGAAGTGATCAATCTTCTTACACACACCTCTGAAGTTTCCTGCAGAAGAGAAACACAGTTCTATTCAGATCTTTATTGATCCACAAGAAAAATGGAATACTATTTGTTTTCTACAGGACCGGAAAACCTCACATTTGCTAAATTCTTAGTCCAATCAGTTAATACCAGGATGTGCTGTATTTCCTAACTTAATCCACCGTAGTTCAAAAATATACAAGCTACTTTCTGAGCAAATGCACAAAGCCAGTTATGTTAAGTCATTACTTTGTCATGGGAAGATGTATCTTTCCACAGGGTGTTGCTTACATAATTCTTTAATGGTCACAGGCATGCCCTGCACCCATTATTTTAAAGTAAGTGCAAAGAACATCAGTTAAATGTTACAATAACAGCAGCAGCTATCTCTGTTGGTTGTCACATACAGTGGCAGTATTGAAATGGCAACATTGATGTATGATTAGGATTTGCATAGGTTGAATTAATCAGTCATGATGTTAATCATTCAGTCATGAAAATGTCAAATATAATAGCCAAAAACACAAGTATTGGAGTGGAATCAGTAATCAGTCATCTTCTTGAGTGATTGCCCTGCATCAGATCACATTTTCAGTAAAGTAAGCATGTAAACATCCTGTATGCAGACATGAATATAAGGCTGAAGATAAAATGATAATTATGTCAATAGAGATGTAATAAATGTCAGACAAATCCTCCATGTAATCATGCCCGCAGAGGGGGGCGGCAATACTCCCTAAATGCCAGCTGCCATCCACCATTAATCGGAAGAAAAATGAGAACTAGTAGTAGAAGAAGATGACTAATCCATATGCCAATGTTATTACGCTACAACATTCAACGTGCTCATACAGCTATGTCTAGTAGATTGTTTTGCCCATGGACAACAGCGCAGCGCCACCCCATGACTGAATTCACCACATAACGTTAGCTATTGTAGCTGTATAGTCGACTCATCTAACGCTAATGCTATGTCGGCAAGTTAGCAAGACGGCAGGGGTGTAAAGGCAATGCAGGCAATGTGGTTGCGCTGGGGCCCGTGGGGTGGAGGGGCCCGATTGCCACCTGAGGCCTTTAGTCTTTAGTTCAAGGTCCACACAGCTTGAATTATTCAGCGTCATACTTGTGTTTGACCGTGACGTCTAGCTAGTTTGCTGTCTCTTGTGAGTAGCTGTCTGTTAGTCACTCACTCTACAGCAGGAAACGACACTTCAAAATAAAAGCTCAGTGCCAGAAATACACTGTACATCAAAATAAAGTGGTTTTTTTTTTTTTTTTTTTTTACAACTTGACACATTGGTGAGTCACTCGTGGTCCATTTAGTTGGGAACCACTGGTTAAACCACAATGGTTTCTTCAACTTTCACTCAGGAGCAAAAATCAGCCTTTAAACTTGAAAGAAATAATTACTTTAGTTTTTTATCATGACAAATATTGATATCGATGATATGAAAATTCATATTGTGATTACATCTTTCACCCGTATGGCACAGCCCTAATGAATATACATCAAAAGCAGAAAAGACCGCAGGACAGAGATGACAGATGAAGCAGGACAGAGCTGTAGCCTTCAGGGTATGAGTGGGAAACACCAATGAAAAGCCTTATCACACCCAGCACGCACACACACACACACACACACACACACACACACACACATAGACACACCACTTTGAATACAAAAACACACACAGCCAATGAAATACAGTCATCACGTGCACACACACATCAACAAAGCTCATTAAACTGATACATGAACACTATCAATCATGCATGTAAGTAAACACTGTCTCTATCTAGACAGTTTATATCAGTGTGTGTCAGTTGGTCGGTGTGTGAGTGTGTATTTGCGTTGTATTGACTAGGATGCAGTCTCCTACGAGCGTGCCGTGTGTCAGGCAGAGAGTGACTCATCCTCCTTTGTACAAGTCCTCCACAAACACACACACACATCCATCTGTGTGTGTGTGTGTGTGTACACTGCATGTAGCTTCATTCCCACCCATCATTCAATCCCATTCACACATGGTCAACACCACAGGGGATATGAGAGAGAGGTGGGGGGAGGGCTGAGGTGGGATGAAGGGGAAGAGGAGAGAAAACGAGATGAAGGAGGATGAAGAGGGAGGAAGTGCTGGTTGAAAGAGGTTTGGTGGTAAAACGGCACGGGAGAATTAGAGAGAAATGGGAGGATAGAGGCTGGCGACGAACAACGGACGACTCAACCTAATTGCTTATTTGCATATGAAGAGGTTCTTTCCAGTACCCACACTCAGAAAATCATTCATAAATTGATTCATCCAGCTCATGCAGTCAGAGATAGTAACTAACCTCTGACTGGGACTCTGATCGACAAAAAAAGACGACGTTAATAGAGTGTTTCATAAAGTAATCATCTGTAAAATTTTCATATGAATCAAAGTCTGTTTTGCCACACTCTTTTACACATAGATGTACCCCTGATTCAACAAATACACACAAGTACATGTGCAGTATCATCTCTGCACACACTCTTAACCTTTTCATATTTTCATTAATGAGCTGCTTTTTCGGTTGAAAATGCTGGTTCATGAAATATAAAAAGATATTATTTAAATTTTCTCACTGTATACTCACGCACAATTTAAAATGGATGCCACGACAGCATGAACTTGAATCTGTGTCTGTGTTTACATTTCCTGCCTCCTTCTCCTTTCTCTGTCCTGTACAGTTGTAATCCAGTGAAAGCAGCATTAGTTTTTGTGTATCTGGACCACATAAGAGGAAACAATTTGCTGTATAAATGATCAGAAAAATAATCAGCAGCTATTTTGATAAATGATTAATTGTTTCAAGTAGTTTTTAAACAAAAAAAAGCTTGTCAAATGTTATATGTTTTGATTTCCTTAGTTGTCTTTGGTAGTAAACCTAATATCTTTTGAGTTTGGAGTGTTTGTTGCAAACAAACTGACAAAACAAAATACAAGAACAATTTTCTGACATTTTACAGACCAAACAAATAATCTGATTAATCAAGAATATAATCAACAGCGTAATCTATGATGGTAATAATCATTTGTTGCAGCCTTAAATCACAAAGATATTATCACCAGTTAACCAATATTAAATTGTAACTTTAGTATTTTTCAACTTACACACTAATTTTATATGTTTTTGTGTCCAAGGGACTAATGGGAAAAACAATTCTTTAGATTGGTCCAGTCTTGAGAGAGACTGCTGCACTCCTGCAAAACAGGCTGCAATGTAACCACTTGTGGCAATTTTGCACCATCAATTTACATCCACTAAAAGTGCTTATTTTTGCCACTGACAGGCTCCGATTATTATTCTGTTTGACAGCATTTTGGAGGGAAGATCCTTTTTGTTTAACCAGGAGCAGCCCCAGAGTTGCTATCAGCAAACCCACCAGACTCCATTTAAATAAACAGTAATTTTAACATATATAGAGGCAGCATATTTTCACATCTAACCGTGTTTATTTCAACAAAACCAAAGCTGGTGATGGTTGGCACAGTGGAATGATGAACCAGGATGGTTTTTATGAGTTTTATTTGTTCCTGTCGACTTTCAATGAAGTGTGTTTTACAATAATAAAATCACTGTTTAATTAAATGGAGTCTGGTGAGATTGGTGATGGTGATTTTGGGGCTGTTTCTGGATATTAATCTTCAACAAAAATGTCTGTCTCTATAGGGATCTTTTCCATAGTGTTGTCAGACAATTATAATAACAATCTGAGCCCGTCAGTGGGAAAACAAGCACTTTTAGTGGACATAAATGACGATGACGAAATTCCCCAAGTGGTTACATTGCAGTTTGTTTTGTGGCTGTTGGCTGCTGCCCTCTAACTCAATACTGGACTAATTTCAAATTTCATTGTCTGAATTAATAACTCAGACACAAAAACATTGGAAAATTTAGTCCAGGTTAAAAAATACTGAAGTTAACCGTACAGAATTGGCCCTGTGTATATATTTTTCTATTTATTGTCAAGGAAACCAAAGAAAAAACAAAACCTTTTCGGACTTCTCTACTCTGTCTGTGTCTCAGTCCAGTAGGTTTCTACTGAAGACCTTAAAGCTTTAAGTATAAAGTAATTATCCCAAACTGCTACTCAAACAGGGGTGCATTTGTTGGAGACTATTTTCAGCTGAGGATTTATATACATTTGATGTGCTTGTGAGTATGTGGGATTGATTCAAATAAAAACTACAGTGCCCATGTTCACTGGAATGAAAAAACACGTCAGCTAGTACAAGAGTTTGGCTCACTGATGTGTATTTAATAGTGTTTTGGACAACAATGGAGCTCTATGGCATAGAGGAATACAATATATATCTGGCTATTGACAGACCACAGGATCAATTCACTGTTGTTGTGGTCGTTTCATGGAATTTGCTGGTAATAAAAATCCCAGAGTACTGCTCTCTGTACTATTTAATGTGGCCTGATTTGACTGGAGTCATAGATGGTAACTGTAGCCTTAGCTGTTCCTGTTGGATGCATCAGTGTGTGAAGCATCATCAATCAGAGCTGTGCCTCGTGTCTGCCAGCCGGGAAATTTATTAAACCTCCTGCCTTTTAATGTATCGAACCATCCTGATGTATAGAGCACCAAACGGCCTCACGCAATGAAATACCAATGAAGCGGTGCACCGCACACACACGCTCATGAACATAGAGGATGGGGAGGAGGGAACAGAGAGATAGATGGCTGCTTTTATTTCTCTCTCAGTGGCCGAGAATCTAAATCACAACGGAATAAACACACATAAAAGCACACACAATCATTATCACACACTTTTGTGTGTGTGTGATTGTACTCGATGACATCATACTGTTACTTTCTAGAAAATAAAGACGGGCTGCTAAAAATAACCCCCCCACACACACACACACACACACACACACACACACACCCTCTTACACACTCACACAGGGAGAGTCATTAAGACTGGTGTGTTGGACCTCCAGGTCAGCATGTTCATCATGATAATGTGTGAGTAACAAACAGTGCACTGGGAATCTTTAAAACAATGAGGCAACACACACACACACACACACACACACACACACACACATGTATCCCTGTACGTCTATCTTTGTGAGGACCCTCATTGACACATCATATTCCCTAGCCTCTTACTCTAACCTTAACCATCAGCAGCTCCAACCCTAACCTAAACTTAATTTTAACCTGAACCTTAAATCCAAATCTTAACTTTCAAACAGGCCTATGATGAAGTGAAGACTGGCAAAAATGTCCTCTCTTTCCAAAAATGTCCTCACTCTGTTGGTTAAAAACATGTTTAGGTCCTCACTATGTCACAAGGACGAGTATACAAACAGCAGAAGCAATTTGCTGTTTTTAAATCCTGAAAATGAAAAATAGAAGACACAACATAACAAATTTGACCAATACATACAAGGCAGCAGTTTCTATGTAGCACCACTAAGGATGCT
Organism: Cephalopholis sonnerati; assembly: GCA_019142605.1. Classification (NCBI taxonomy): domain Eukaryota; kingdom Metazoa; phylum Chordata; class Actinopteri; order Perciformes; family Serranidae; genus Cephalopholis; species Cephalopholis sonnerati. The sequence continues at coordinate 29,930,366 of JAGQAX010000016.1, forward strand.
ATACCCTGACAAATGACTGGATGCGTCATCTCAAAAAAAAAAATCTTGAATTAAAATTAAATCAGCGTTCATTTTGGTATTTTAAAATTACTGACTTGTTTTAGGAAAACAAACACATTTCAGCTCTGTATTACTTGTTCACTAAGACACAGCAGGTGTCTTCCAGTCTGATCGCTGCTGACATGATTGGCCATCGCTACTGCATTTTTTCGACATCCCCTGCAGCCCCACTAATGCAGCTTAGAGGCAGTACCCAAATTCAAATGAATGGGTGCGACTGGTGTTTTAGCCGCAATGCCTTATTTGACGTGCCTTAAACTGTGACTTAAATTAAAGTATATACTTGTGACCCATTGTTGATGATTTAAGTGAAAAACAATAAACAACCAATTTACTGGATTGTGCAGCTTGGCTGATATATACACTGTCTAGTAGGTTTAGAAATGAAATTTAGTATTGTGGATTCATTCGTATAACTTTTTAAAACTTGCTTATTCTGTCCAGTTTCACAGATGGGCTGGAGTGCATCCCTGCATGGACTGGGTTAGTTAGCAGACAACATGGACAGGTTGCCAGCCTCTTGTCAGGTAAATATGGAGCAAAGATCAATCCTAAAAATCCGATCAGAAAAATAAACAGGTTGCAGAAAAACAATGTGGATCAGTTCTGGATTAACAGAGCAGATACGGGCACCGCTGTCTGTAAATACCCAGTCACTGCTCCTCTTCTGCAACCAAACACGTGTATATGTGTGTGTCATATATTTCTCAGCCTACACTGAAGTTTTGTGGAGCTACCTCCAAATGCTGTATCAGTGAGTGAGTCAGTAGCTGTCACATAGGCTTGTGTCAAGTGTCATAACCAGCCTATGATCTCATCAAGGAGAAACCAGTGCAACACACATACACGCAAACAAAATTTATCGCACAGACTGGCTTGAAAAGGTGGATAAATTCTGTTTTATGAATTAAAAAGCTTAACAAACCAAGCACTGAATCACATTGTCGATTTGACTTCACCCTGCCGTCTACCTTTTATTCTTTACTTTGTAGTTTTGTCTTAATTTCAACCTTCTTCCTTTGACATTTGCTCACTCAACATCTTCATTTCACTTCTTAATCTACCTCCATTCTCTTCATCTTTTTCTGTCTCAAGGCCAGCATTTTCTGTGAACTAATGTTAATTCAGATTGATTATGCTGTAAACCTTAACTTCAATGATATTAGCCCCCCAGGTTGCAAAGCCTTTTTAAAATATCACTGAGCTTTTTGGCTCAAGAGAACACCTCAAAAGAAGACTGAGACAGAGAAAGATCACCTAAAACCGTTCAGCATAAGTAAATTAATTATTTGAGTGTAGGTCTTCAGTGTCATCATTGCACAGAAGCTCTCCTTGAAAACAATACACAATTCCATTTATCAAATGGGGGTTATGCAGCACCCCCTCTCAGTATAAAACAAATGCTAATACCTGATTTACATCACAACACATCAATGAGAAATTTAAAAATGGTAATGAGAAGGATATAAAAAATAAAGGGTGGATGGTAAAAATAAAGAGCCATCAATACATATGGGCTTAACACATTTTCCGTAATAACAAGATATCACATAATTAAAATCAAAGCCCGAATCTTCTCTCTGTGTTCCCATTTGAAAGATAAAGAGATCACTAGCAAGACTAATAAAATTAGACCCACGCAGGTTTGTCTCATTTCAGATAAGAGAATACACAATTAATTCATAAATAATCATTTTTCATTCACATTTTGTGGCTTTAAAAGTCTTTCAATTGTTGGAATTTTACACAAACATGCATGCAAATCTCTCCATGATGGCTGACTGATAAGAGCCCTCTAATTACTATCCCTTATTAAGATGCAACACAAGTAGAGTTCACACAGCAGAGGTTATTGCAGTGATTAAGGCCCCCTCCCTGAGACTACACCAAGCAACCATCTCACTCATAATGAAGGACAAACATCAGTTGCAATGCAGTTCCTAATGGCCACTTTCATTATTACATGTGCACAGCAAAGCTCAGTGGCCATTTAGAAGTAGTCCTTCCCAATATTATTTTGCCTGATCAGATGGAGCTAATGGTGGAGACTGAGATAACAGGATAACAGGACTACTTGTTCAGTGTGCTTCAAAGGTTTGGATTTGGACCCAATATTGCACACTGGGTCAAGACTCTATTGTACATATTAATAATATTAATCAACAGTTTCATTCACAATGTGAAACCAGACAATTGTTATATGCAGCTGCAATCAAGCCACTAGCCACAGCAATTCATAGCAACCTGTATATTAAAGGAAAAACGAGAGGTGGTACAGAACATAAAGTTTTGCAATATGCAGACGACATTCTTCTTTATATATAAGAGCCTACATCATCTGTACCACAGATCTTAAAACTGACTGGACTCTGTCATATTTCAGACTATAGGGTAAACTTACAGGACACTGGGATTATGGATAACTAGACACTAGATATCCCCTGCCAGTTTTATTACAGCTCAAACAAGACATAAACTACTGGAATATACTCCTATGAATGCGGTGGCAGGTTAAACATCGTCAAGATGAACCTTGTGCCTTTAAAGTTAAAGTAAAATCACATTTAGTTGTCCCTTTTTTGGGGTCTAAATAATGTCAACGTATTTTTAATAGTTTGTAATATTAAAAGGAAGATTAAAGGTCTTTAGGAGACAGCATGGAGATTATTTTTCTTGCAAAACCATAAGAGGTCTGGGCACAGTGGGATAAATTGACTGGCTTGACTCCTGTTGTCACTTATTTTCTGTTCTGTTTCTGACAGTTCAACATACAGATAGTGCTTTGATACATGTAGAAGCTTATGATCACAAGCAATCACGCAAATTAATTTGCACATACAGTAACATGGACATGAAAGCTAATTTGTAAATGGGACTGATTACGTCACACTGCTGTTTTTTTCTCTGTAATTTGGTGCACCTCTAAGGTCATGCATTTGTGTTCTTGGGAATTCAAGTGTGTGTGTGCTTGTGTGGGTGGATGTTTGCTGGATGCACGTGTGTTAAAGATGAAACTGCAAATTTGCTGTTGTTTTGCTTTTCAGTCTAATTAACAGCAAACTAATGAACACAAACCTAAACACACACACACACACACGCACACACACACACACACACACTGGGAGCATCTATCAGGAGACATTTTCCTCACAAAGGTCAACGTGGCCTGAGGGCAGCTGCGACCACAGCCACAGCAAGGCATTATGGGACACAGCGAATGGGGATGGGAGTCCAGTATGTGCATGATTGCCTGCCTGTGTGAGTCATGGTGTTTAGTTTCTCCTACTGGGCCCAGTATACTGCTGCTGTCACTTATGTATAAACACATGCACATATGAACATGTAGATACACATGTGCACTCCAGCTTGTGTGCCAACATTTCTTAGTCAGGTGTAAAACCATGGTGCCATGCCATTGTTCTGACAGTTCAAAAGTCTGAAGTCCCATTAGACCGAGAAATGTCCTTTTGGACCAAAAGCCCATTTCTCAAACATCTGTTATGCCAACAACAAACGCCCGTTGCTTCAAAGTCCCGGAAATACACACTCCCTGAAGTTAGCTTCAGCTTCCCAGCAGCATTTGAGCCACCAATCCCAGGGTTTTTTTTACTGACCCTTTGGCATGTCTCAGCAGTGTTTGTGCTACTAAATGTGGTTGTTTTAGGCCAAAATATGATTTTTTCTCCCAACTATAACCAAGTGGTTTTTGTGTCTAGTTTATAGAAATGTACAAAGCAAATATTTTTTGTGGTGACTGGGTTTTCTAACTGCAGAGAATGTATATTTTCAGAGAAATGGAACTTTGATCTAACGGGTGTTTGTTTCTGAGATAAAACAAGAAATGGGCTTTCGGTCCAATGGGACATATTTCGGACTGACGGGGCTTCTGAATTTTCGGCTGTCGGGACAACTGGCAGTCCCCCAAAACCATGACATGATGATATAGCATGTTTAAAAGCACAGTCCCAAATAAAAACCCCAGTAAAGAAAGATGAATGTGTACTTTTACTACTACTAATTGACTTTTTTTGTCGGCCCACCCAAAAGTTAGCATCATCTCGGTTCCCTTGACAAAAAGCCAGTAGGATTTTAAGCAAAAGTGGTTGGACACACCCTTAATGCATATGTGCCATGCACTTTTGACCAATAGTTCCCATCTGGTGGGTCTCAGTCCAAAAATGGGTTTTGGGTCCATTCTGAATGGACCACAAGTGACTCACAAATGCGAGGGTGGTTTCCTCCTGTGGAGTGAGTAACTAATGGACAGCTACTTGACAGAGACAGTAACCTAGCTTGACAACATGGCCAAACACAAGTATGACGCTGAATATATTTAACTGTGTGGACCTTGAACTTGTGACTAAGGAGAAATCTGGACCCTGTGGCTGGACCAGTTCGGACCCACTGCTTTATCTTTTAAATGAGCCCATTGACTTTGAGAAGAGGGATCCAGTAGTGCTAAAATGCTAACTTACTTCTGGGTTTAATACTTTAATAGACAGATAAAGCCAGCAGTGGCTACAGTTCTCAGCTCTTGAGGTAGACACACAGAAACACACACACACATTTTAATGTTATGTATGAAAACAGTAGAACAGCAAGTCCAAGGGCTAAAAGACAAGAGGTAGAGGAGAAACACTTTCCATTTCACTGACTCCTGACAAACTGTTGGCTGTTCTTAAGAGTGCCGAGCTACAAACACACTTTCATTATTTAGCTTTACCCCACATCTCACTTTCTCTTTTTGCACCTCCTTACCTCTTTTTCACCCTTCTCTGTCTCGCCTTCACTCTCTGCCGTCTCTAACCTTCCAGGTCACCCTGCTGCTCTCTCGTCTGCCATCCTTTTTGTTTAACTATGTTGTTTAACTTTACTTAGCTAGCTCGTCTTGTTCTTTGCATTGATTGCCCTATATATACAATAAATATATTCATGCCCACGTTTGTTGAATATTATCAAACATTAGAAAATCAATGTAGATTAAATTCTTTATATTTACAAGGAACGTTGTGTAGTGAAAATCAAGGTGGACAACCAATCTGACAAGTTAACATGCTCCATGGATTCAGCTGAAACAGGAATATCTGCCTGCTGTATCAGTGTTGTTCTACTTGTGAAATTACAGGCAAGCAATGCAGTCTGCATACTAAACAGTGAAAATATTCCACTAGTAAAAACTAGTGCCTCAAATCAAGGTTAAAAAGGAGACAAACACAAACAACACTGTGTGTCCAGATGCCCCTGTGATTGTGACGAGCTGGCCATGAGGTGCCAGCAGTCTGTCCTTGATCTAACTCTCACCAGCACACACTCTGGTATGTTCACAGAGTTACAGGTCAAACACTAAAACATCATAAATCACCATAAATTACAAGACTGTGCCAAAAACAAAAACAACTGAAGAAACAATCGTCAACCAAGAGTGCTCTTGTGTGAGCACAGATTTAGGTTGGAAAAATGTATTATTTATTTTGACGCTTCGGGGGGAAAAAAATCAGGTGATGCTCTTGAAGCAAAAATGTCAGTCAAATGTGAAATATTTGACTGACATGAGAGGAAGCTTATCTTGCTCGCAGCTGTACTTTTAATGTAGTTGGAGAGCCTTGAGTCTTTTGTGTCGAAAAGCTTTGGCAGTGTCAGGCAGAATTTACCTTGAATATTTAATTTGCACAACAGTAAATCATGAGCAATACGTGCAAAGAGAAACATAATGTTCTGGGTAATGATATTTAAATGAAACAGAATAAGCTCTGCTTGCAGTGGGTGAACAAGTGTATGTGAGGGGGCATGCATTTCTTTTCAGTACGACAGAAAAAGTTTGAGAACCACTACACTAATATCACCTTAATTATTACAGAAACATGGCTAGCTGTAACAACTATGCTAATCTTAACTAGTTAAAGGATTTTAGTTTTCCAGAATGTAACTGCAGTAAAACACAGCAGGGACACCAAATGTGTTGCAGCAACAAGTCCTCCATACTAAATGGCAAAACTGGTCATTTGTCAGTGCCCACTAAAATGAAGAGCTTTGTCCTCCAACACCTCTTACAGCTACGAGACGTTTTTATCTGTGCTGTCTAAAACTGTCACAAATTACTGTTACAAAAAAAGATTCATATGATACATTCTTGAATTGTCACATTTATGGGCCCTGTTCAGAGAAAGATTATAGTTTGAGTTAAAACAAGACACTGGGCGCTATTTAAAAGATCTACAGTGCATGGTCTAAAGCGCATGGTGCAAGTGCATTTGGAGCATGTCCATCTCCACTTAGCTGGTTAAATGGCACATAATCTAGGGCACAAAGAAAGGAGCAAGGAGCAAAGGGGTTGTATTCAGTCCCTCAACTGATCATAGGTGTGTTTTGAGCACAACATGAATTTAACCAGACTGTCATTTCTCATCCCTGGGGCAACTGTGGCTCAGAAGGTATACACTGTAAGAGCAGGTCATCCACCAATCGGCTCCTCAAGTCTGCATGTTGAAGTATCTTTGAACAAGATACAAATTGCTCCTGATGGCTGTTCCATCAGTGTATAAGTGTGTTAAAAAACTGAGTAGCAGGTAGCACCGTGTACGGTAGCCTCAGCCGCCAACGTATGAATATGTGTGTGAATGGGTTAATGTGACTTGTAGTGTAAAAAGTGCTTTTAGTGGTCAAAAGACTAGAAAGGCGCTATAAAAATGTAGGTCCATTTACCATTTACTTTAAAAGCCAGCCGCACCTGCACCTGGTTCACGGCTATTTATGCAGCGGATTCGGCAAATTGGAGAAGCAAGCGGTTTCCTGCTGAAAGTAATGCAGTAAGATCAGTGATGTCACTGCAGCAAATATCGTGGAACATTCAACCAACTTTTTAGCTACTGAAATGATCAATTGAGTTACTCTATTCTTGTGTGTAAATGTACACAATGTCTGTCTTAATGGGGAGTCAGACAGCAGCTCTGCTCTCTGCTTTGTTCACATTTTAAAGAATGTAGTTAGTATTTTCCCTAATTAATGATATATTGTGTCACCACCCACAACCCATCCGTGCATCCCTGTGTATCAGCAGAATGCCTGTCTGAGCCCACTTATGTATGTGCATCTCACTATCTGAATATGCGCCCTTTATAAAGCTGGAAAATACTGCGATATTGACTTTAGCCCAGGTTTTTGTTGGTCAATGCTGCAATCACTTTCTGCTGCCTCAGAATAGCCATCCACCAATAATGCACCTGACCACATCTTATTTAAAGACCTAAACAATCATGTATGTACAGATGGGCGCGAGTACATTTACTACCTGCACAATGTGGGTGCTGGCCATGAAAATTGTAACTGCATTGGAAACATGAGTGTCTGCATCAAATTTCATGGCAATCCATGCAATAGTTGTTGAGACATTCCACTCAAACCCCAGCCTGGCATCATCACACTTTGCTCTGAAAACATCTGAGGCAAAAAAATAGGCAACACAGTCACAGAATCTTGATTTATATTTAATCAGTGCTGCCTAGTTTGACAGTATGATCTGAGTTTTACGAGCCTGGTGTGATGCGCTGGGCGGAGCAGGCTGGATGCAATTACGACCAATCAGAGAAGCAAAATGTGACATGACTTTTAAAATCTGGACCGATGACACTCCTCTGTCATTCCTATCAAACCTGCCCCGTATTAGATAAACGGTTGTGAGTTGCCCGCCTGGGCGAGGGGGGCTGTAAATCTGTCTGCATGGAAAGAGGGACCAGCATCTGCCGGAGCAAATGAAACATGAGCTTGCAGATTCGTCTGATTCTCAGGCCACTCAAAGAAAATTCAAGAGCCCACTAAAGACATTAGGGCTCATCATCAGGGAACCACAAATGTAGAAAATGTCATGTCAATCCAACCAATAGTTGTTGAGATATTTCAGTCAGGAGCAAAGTGGTGGACAGACCAGCCCAAATACTTTGCCTTCCCAAGAGCCTTGACTCTAATGTGGTTAAAAACAAGAACAGGAACTGATCATGGTCATGGTTAAAAGAAAGTAACCTTCACCGCAGGTTAAAAATCACAGTTTTCATACTCTCAACTACCCGTCCAACCTCCTCCCTACAAGCGTTTCCATTGTTATGGTCAGTAAAACATAAACACAGGTCATTTTAGGCATTGCAACAAATAACCAATGCTGTAGTTATTGTGGCGAGGACAGCCTCGTTCCCAGGAGAGCTGTCCCTAATCAGTTGATGTGTAGTCCAAAAGCTGCATGTCTCAACCCAGCCACATGCACACACAAACACATGCAGAATATAAAGCGTTTTGTCAACTAGAAAACAGAGGAGAGGAAGAGGAGGGAGTGAGCAAGGGAGAGGAAAGGAAGTTGAAAAGCAGAGCAAATTGGACTGCTTGTTTCCTCAGAGCGCCTCTGACAGCTCGGTGTGGGTGACTGTGCCTCTTCCTCCCTCTCTCTGTTTCTACCTCTCTCGCGCTCTCTGATTACCTCTTTCCAGGCGAAGGAGAGAGAAGATGGGGAGAGGGAAAAGGGGAGAGAGAGAGGAAGAGGCTAGTTTCCACGGTGATGGCTGATGAAAGAGAATGGGACAGGTTCTGCTTGGTTGCACACCTCTCCTCCTTCTCTCTCCTCTTCCCCCCTTCTCTCACTCTGTTCTTCCTCAGACGCCCATGTTCTCTTTCTCCAAAACATTTCTCTGTTCCTGTTTCAAATCTTCTCATCATCCCTCCTTTACTCTTCCTCGTTTTCTCTACTCTCATTAACCAAAAACATCCATTCATCCCTTTCCAATCTCCCCCTTCATCTTTACTTTCATACATGCTTGTTTCCAGCTTCCAGCCACACTACGCTGCCAACATTACACCCACATCCCATTCCAAAACAATGGACATTAACATGCAACTTGTTCACAAGATTTGGAACCTGGCTGCAACAATTTGCTCCCTGTTCAGCCACTAGAGCAGGAGTGAAGTCAGGCTCAGATTATAAGGCCTGACTTACAGGTCTAAATCCAGTTCAAACCAAAGGGGTCTGATGTAGTTGAGGTCAGAGCTCTGTCCTGGCCAGTTCTTTCTAATATTTGTGTTAACAAACCATTTCTGTGCACAAGGGGCATTCAGTGTTTTCAACAAGTGTGTCTAATGTCCAGCTGGATGGAAATGATCGTTTGAGATGAGCCAGGCCTGCGCAGATTCGATCACAATGTATGCCGGCTAGTTTTGTGTCTGACTTCATCCTGACTTGCTCTCACGTCATACGAAAGTGCTTGTCTGTCACCTGATCTAACAGCTGATTGGTTTAGATGTTGACTCAAAAATATGCTGTTTTAGATAAACTTTTCATTTGTGTTGAATTTCAGAGATTTAATAGTTCAGTGGTGTTCATTATGTCTTCAATTACTGATAATCACTTTAGTTGTTCTCTTATCTCAGACATGTATTCAGGAAGGCAGGAAGTTTCCACCGAAACATGTCAAGAAGCCTAAAAAAAGGTATGTTACACCTGAATACATGTCTGAGATAAAAGAACAACTTAAGTGATTTTCAGAGATTCAAATTTTATCTGTCTGATTTGATGGTTGATTCTGTTAACAGAAAACATGTTTTGTGACTGATGGTGAAGTTTGGTCATCAGAGACTAAATACATTGATCATAAACTATACACAGTCTGCTGTATATTAACATTGAACTGCAACATCACAAAGACTTGTGGTCAGGAAGATATGAGGATTCTTAAAATAACATCAGTACAGATGTGAAGCTCTGACTGTATCTGACCGATCTTTAATGACAGCTGTTGTCTTTTTTTCTCCTCTGAAAATATCAACCATATAGTCAGTCACAGTTTATATAGCCTCTGTAGTTGAGGGGACAGATCTGCTCTGCAGCAGCAAACTGATAAGAATTCAAGTAAAATGGAGGCTTAACTATGAACACAAAATTACAGGTCCCCTGTAAAGCATTTTAATAAATGAATCTGTCATAATTAAAACAACTGGAGACTGAGAACAAACTGATGTATGAGTCTGATAACATTTTTTAATAAATCAACATCATATCAGAGAAGTTGTGAGTGTTTCTGTGACTTCCTGTACAGACTGAAGGCTGTGGGAAACTGTCTGGAAACTTGACCGCAGCTTTTTGTCACCGCCCCCTGCTGCAGCCGCCTGCTCTCATCTACTTTCCACGTGAGGTGCAGTTAATCTCGAATGAGCCTAATAGCAGCTACATGACTGCGAAAGTGTTAACTTAACTTCACATCCCTGCTATCACATCCCGTGTTTTCCTTCCCTGAAGTTTCACATATTAGCTTAAACTGTAGCCCTTATCTACACGGATATTTGAGAGTGCATTTCAGGATGGTTTGAGTTGATTTTCTGTTGTAGTTTCCGTTGTAGTAGTTTGTGCTATTAAATCATAAGCATTTATGAAAAGAACGCCTGTTTTGTCAGTCAAATGTATTTAAAACCTTGGTCCTCATTCCATAAAGAAAAGGGAGGATTTTCAGTCAATATAATCTCACAAGCAAAAGGACATCTCTGAAAGCATGACAAGTGAAATAAAAAAGGCTTTACTGCTTTGGGAGGCTTCGATGCACAATGTGATTTTCTGCCTCTATGGGTCCCTCTAGGGCTGCAACTAACCTATTATTTCTATTGTCTATTAATCTGTCAGCTTTTTCTTGATTAATCAATTAGTTGTTTGGTCTATAAAATGTCAGAAACTGGTTTTGTTACACCCCAGTCTCAGGGAGGCCCTTTGGGGCAAACAACACTTCACCACTGTCCTAAATCAACCACAGAAGACACCCTTAAAACAATCACATCCAAGGGATTTAGAAATGTGGCACATGCAAACCAGACATTAAAACCCCAAGCTGCGAGGCAGAGGAGCTCTAAATCACCTCCTCTCAATCTCAAACCAGGTGCGGCGCACCTCGTTAGGAAACGCAGCACACCTGGGCAGAGCTGCAGGAGAGGGAAAAGGGACGCCAGCACAAGAAAACATGAAGCCATAACAGTAAAGAATGTCAATTAGTGTTTCCCAAAGCTCATAATAACGTCCTTAAATGTCTTGTTTGTCCACAACCACAAGATATTCAGTTTAATGTCATAGAGGAAGAAATAAACCAGAAAATATTCACATTCAAGAAGCTGAGATCAGATACATTTGATGTTTTCTTTCTATAAAAATAAGACACAAACCAAATAATTAATTATGAAATCAGCTGGCGATTAATTTGAGAGTTGACAACTGATCAATTACCTTATTGTTAATTGTTGCAGTTTAAGGTCTCCCAATCAAAACAAAAACCCAAAGATGGACTCTGAGGATGCTGTGAAATTGAAGTTGAATTGCAGGGGTTGGTGTCTTTGTTGATAAACAATCACCATTAACATTTAATTTTTAGGTGAGGATTCCTTCAGTTTCAGAAACCCCAGAAAGAGTAACAGAGGAGGGATCCCTTTTTCAGGATGGACAGACAAGCAATAGATGGCGTGTGTCCAGGACAGATCAACAAAATAAAATTACAGTCATCCATATGACAAAAAAAGTGTCCATTGTTCAGGCGGTTTTATCAGGAGCCGAATTATCCGCAGAGGTCTCTTCTCCTCTTGAAAAAAACTGACCCGGTAATTAAAACCAGTAGAAACACTGAGCAAAGCAGTTTCATGTTAAAAATCTGTGTTTCTCTGACGGCCTTTGGCTGACACAGGACGTCCGTGCCTAGCTTCTGAAAGCCTTCTTTTATTTCTCTAACTACTAAGATCCAGACACCTGATGACAAAATCCTTTATCCGGTTAAAAGATATAGTTAAAAATTACCAAATATGTAAAAAGTGACAGTGATGTGGCTAAAAACAGTCAGAAAGAGCTTGGCTGGAAATGTTTCAAGGCCCCGCCACCACCATTTGCTTATGGAAACTCAGGGCACTGCTGTATTAAAACAGCAGTTTGTCTTCTACAAACAGTTTCTACAAAGTTGGATGCAAATTATTGTCTGAAATATCATTGTATGCTGTAGTATTAAGATGTCTCAGAACAGCCTCAAACTAAAAGCAACACAATAATATGTGCAAAACAGTGTCCACATACTTTTGGCTATTTAGTTTTTCTGGCTTCACCCTGTTTTTTTCCCCCCAAACTCTTACAAATACCCTTTTCCTAGGGGTGGGAATCACCAAAGGACCTACGATACAATATTGTCACGATCCATAGGTCAAGATACAATATTATTGCGATATGCTGAGTATTGCGATAAAATATATTGCGATATATTTTGATTTATTACCTTTTTTCCAACTGCAAATTATTTACCCAAAGGAAAATTTGGTCAACATCAGTTTTACCTCATAAGATAAAGTTTTCAGTCTGTTCATCTGACCTCAGTCAGACGCTTGATTTAAACGCTGATGGCGCATTTCTGATTTCTTTCTCCGGAGCCTCCATCTTTGTTTTTATGATCTTCCCGCCAAATGCAGCTGACTGAGACCTCTGCTGACCTCACCGGGTAAAACAAGAAAAAAACATCAGCACCATCTAGCGCAGTGAAAAACAATTGATTTTCTTATTGTAGTATCAAAAGTATCAAAAATGAATAATGTATGTAATAAAGATCAATACTTGGTGTGTGTGCAGTGATACAGTATCACTAAGCAAAATATTGCGATATTATGCTGTGTGAATTTTTTCCTCCCTCCTTTAACTCTCCATCCTCTTCCTTCATTCCTTCCCCCTCCTCCCTCCTTCTCTCCTCCCTCCAGCGGCCACCCGGGTGAACATTTTTGTCCCCATCTCTGTTTAAAACCCTCTTCCTTCTCTCTATTACCAGGTGATCATTTAGATCCCCAGCGTGGTCAAACACTCCCCAGAGATTCACCTGAAACAGAGGCCATGCACAGCCCATCCATCACTTGCCACCCACCACCTCCCCTCTCCACCCCTCTCTCCCGCTTCATTCATGCACATTCTGGTTTCTATTCATTCATACACCACCACCTCCTCCTATCCCCCCCCTTTTTTCCTTCTCTCCTCATTTCCTGGCTTTCTCATGCTCATTTATCACAGTGGGAACTTAACACCTCAGTACACCTGCACAGACACACAACAACATGTTCGCTGCATGCGAGAAATCCCAACCTGACCACACACAAGCTGGCGGTGGGTAGAGGACCACGAAGATACAATCACAGATAAAGGCCACATTAAAGCATGCTACACTTACAGTAACACAGACCTCATTTACACTGGGTAATACCAAGTGATCTATATCTGGTGACGTCATGAGCAAGACATTACATTGTCCTGTAATGTCCTGCGTGGATTCAGTGGAGACTTTTACTTTGAAGGGTACACATTTCTGGAGTTATATTCCTATATTCCTTTTAACACCACTACTTTTTTTGACACACGACTAACGCACGTACCCTCTAGAATTATGACCCTTGACCCACCCAGTTGGGAAATCAGGAAGTGATGCAGCAGTGACATTGAGGATAACGAGCAGAAAAAACCTCCATGAGCAGAAATGGATAAAGAAAGACATCTTTTAAATGACAAGTTCAGCTTCAAAGCCCGGCCACATGATTCTCTCAGGAAGACCAAAGTTATTTGCATTTACCGTCGATGCAACACTTTCTCACTCTGACCTCGTCACATATTGACGTTTTGGTCACAGACTTTCCACGTCCACATACGATGTGCGAGGTACCCTGGGTGCGTTGGTTGTTGACGTTCGGGGACACCGTGTCAAGTTCTCTTCTTTCTTTTTACACCTCCATTTTCACAAAATTTAGAGTTTGCATACAGTCTTTTCAAAATAAATGCACTACGTCAGTACAACACCTGCAAATTGACGTTTCTTCCCTTCAACAACAAACACACATGGTTGGGTTTAGGCAACAAAAGCACGCGGTTGGGATATGCAACAAAAACAAGTCGAGACTCACCGACTTTTTGAGAGAGCGGTGTTTGCGCCCCGTAAGATTCCAAAGCCAAACCCTGTTCTTTTTTCCTAAACCTAACCACTTCCTTTTGTTGCCAGACCTAACTGAGTTTTTGTCTGTGTTTGTTGGACCCATTAACCACCCCTCCCGCCCTCCCCACTCGGACTTTTGCCGCCTAAATTTCATCCTTGTCACATCGCATTTCCCCCTGACACCACCAGGCACCTTTAAACCATAATGGCAACTGGCCACACATCATGCCGATGTTAAAGGACACCTTTTTTTGTGGTTTCTGACATTTCTGACTGGATTTCAACGACACTGGAGTGAGACCGTGCTCGTCGATGTCAACTGAGTTACTGCCGGAGTGTTAAAGCACCTTTGTCCACTCACGCGTTGATGAAAGTATTTAAAATTTGAAAAATTAAGGATACATTTAGAACGGATAAAAAATGTGTGCTTGATTTGCGATTGATTGTGAGTTAACTATGAGCAATCATGCAATTAATGCATGCAAATACTACATTGAAGTCACTTTCAGCTTACCCATGAATGATATTTGGTGCAAAAGCCATCTTTATATTTTCTTTGATATAATAAGATCAGTCTTAGGGCTGTCTTCCTCTTGCCCCATATTGTCTGTCAAAGAAACTGTGTCACTGTAAAATGTGCTGCATACTTCATTCTGTGCAGCTCATATGCATGACTGCTCTATACATTTACTGTAAGAACACTGCCTACATGATGTTTTTCTACCCCCCTCCATCCCTCATTCACTCACTCTCTGATGTCAGGCAGACTACGAGCCACATGTACACGAGTCAGAGACATCCATTTCCTGTCCGTTTATGAGGCGTTTATGAATTATAAAACCGTGACAACCAGAGACCCGGAATGAGCGAAGGGGGGATAAGATGAGCAGAATGAGGGAAGAGATAAGAGAACTTATTCACTTTAGTTGTGTGCGTGTGTGTGTGTGTGTGTCCGCGCACATGCATGAGTGAGTTTGTGTGCATCGGCATGTTTTTGTGTTTGTAGCATGTGAGCCTGTGCATGTGTGCATGCACTGACATTGTGCTGACATTGTGTTAACTTGGCGTACTGCTCCCGCAGCTGTGCTTGTTTGGTGGCTTGGGAATATCCTAGAATTTGTCTATTTATTCATTCAATTACAAGTGTGGGTGTATGTGTATGTGTGTGTGTGTGTGTGTGTGTGTCAGTGTGTGTCTGTGTGTGTCAGTGTGTATGTAAATGACACTGTGTGTTCAATAAAGCCTTATACCTGCACCATCTGGCCCTGTAATAGCCTTTTCTGCCCCCCAGAATGAGATGGTTATGTCTGGCTGCATCACACACACACACACACACACACACACACACACACACACACACACACACACACACACACACACGCACAAAAGACACAGATGCATCCCCCTACCAGAGGCAATGCATCTTTTTAATTGTAATTGAAAACAAAAGTTTACTTGCCCCACACTCGGGGAGTTTTCAGAGGATCAAAGTCAAATAATTTACAGTGAATTATGTGTGTCAGACCTGAAGCATCAGGTAGGAAAATTCTACATTTCCAATGACTTTTGACCCCATACAGGTGATAGGCACCTTCAGTCGTGAAAACATAGTCAATATATTTGCTTGTTGTCCTTAAGGGAGACGGATGCAAGGACTGATATCCCTTTCATCCCAGCGTGTTCAGCAGCAACATTGTTCCAAGACATGTTTAATCTACAGTAGCTTAGCACAAAGAATAGGAGCAGGAGGAAACAGCTAGCCAAAGAAGAAAAAAACAAACCTTCAAACAGTAAAGTTAGCCAGCTAGCCACCAATAAACCCAAGAATCACAATCATTCTCATCTAACTCTTGTTAAAACAGTGAACAAGGGATCTCTTAAAGTTAGAGATCTCTTAACAGGGGCCTATTATGCTCATTTTCGGGTACATATTTGTATTTTGGGCTTCTACTAGAACATGTTCACATGCTTAAACATGAAATTAACACTTTATTTTCCTAACGCTGTGTGCTGGAACACCTGTATTTACTCTGTCTCTTCAAGACCCCTCTTGAAAAACCGAGTCTGCTCTGATTGGCTAACGTTTATGGGTCTTCTGTAGCTTGGTGTCTCTGCAATGTCACTGCAGTCAGAGGAATGACTGTAACAGAGTACGACAGAACTTTGTACAATGAAAAATTGCCAATAAAAGCCTCTAAACAAAACCATCTGGGTACTCCGGCTTCCTCCCACAGTCCACAGTCAGCCCTGTGATAGTCTGGCGACCTGTCCAGGGTGTACCCTGCCGTGTGCCCAGTGTCAGCTGGGATAGGCTCCAGCCTTTCTGCGACCCCTAACAGGATAAGCGGTGACGGAAAATGAATGAATGAATAAAAGGTCCCTTTTTAAAGCTGGAAAAAAGTGGCAGTACTGAAAGGAAATAACATCTTATTGAGTGACTGACACACATCTGCACTGACACTTATAGATCCCCATGCAAACTGCAACACTTTCATTATCCTGGAGAAATCCAATCATGTGTCTTTGATTTTTTGGGTGTCTGGGATGACGTTACAGTGGACACAGTGTCGACAGTAAGAGCCACAGATATGGGACGTACTAACAATACAATACTGCTACTGAGCATTCTATAAAAAGCCTTGTTTAGAGCCATTTACAAAGAAAAATGTAGGTTTCCGTGGATTTGGCTGAAACTCCAGTTTGGACAAGTGATCTGACCTTTTCTCTGACAGAAAAAAAACACATTTTAAAAAAGTATGATGGCATGAAGTGCTTCTTTTGAGATTCCACAGGGAAGGCAGCAGGAAAAGTGGAAAGAGACAGAGGACGACATGCAGCCAAGGTCAAAGCCCAGGCTGAAATCTATGATCCACACACACAGATAAACACACACTCACCACTGTTGCAACCCAAAACCTGCTATGGCGATGCAGTGAGCGGCCAAGATGCCCCACAAACACATTTACCTGTCCCTGTGCTTTCCATCTTCTTGTCTGGTCACTTTGTTTTCTCTCAGGATATTAGCGCTTTCATTCACTTTGTCACGTTCGGAGCCTCATAAACATGCTGTAATAAAGTATGCCTTAACTGCTTACCAATTAAAGTAAACTCAAATGAAAAGGGCCACTTTACCTCTTTAAATTGATCTAATCTATCTTATCTTATTTGTCTACCTGCTCCAATTATCCCTGCCCCGTCTGCCCTTATCTTCGTCTGGGTTTAGG
Organism: Cephalopholis sonnerati; assembly: GCA_019142605.1. Taxonomy (NCBI): domain Eukaryota; kingdom Metazoa; phylum Chordata; class Actinopteri; order Perciformes; family Serranidae; genus Cephalopholis; species Cephalopholis sonnerati. Next base: position 29,947,605 of record JAGQAX010000016.1, read on the forward strand.
TTTCGATTTTTCGAGATCGCCAGATAGCCACAAGACTTGAGGATTTAAAATCAGATGGCTTCATGAACCACGGAGCTGATCTATTACTGTAGTCAAAGTACATGAAGCTACAGACACGGGATGTGTCTCTGAGGCCAGGTGTCATGTGGTTGCTGGAAGAAGCATGATTTAATGGGGCAGTTTGGGGGGGTTTTATGATCTCACTTAAGTAGGTAAATGATGCAAAATAAGGACATAGCTTGACAAGAATATACATAAGTGATGTGAAAACTCAGTGGAGTTTACACTGCTGAGTTCACCACAGAAATGACATTAATATCTTTCTGTCTAGCAGCTATACCTATGAAGATGGCACCAACTTTACAAGGGCTGTACCCTGAAAGTCGATGATTTGAATCATCAGTCTGAAATCCACTGGTCAACTGTCTTGTCTCAATAAATAAAATGATGTCATGAAGTTGAAGCTGGATTATGGGAGTTGTTGTCTTTAGTGCTAAATAGCCACCATTGCCATTTTATTTTTAGGTTAGGATTCCTTCAGTATTCATTGTCTAGGAAGTTTTTACCAGGAGCCAAATTATCCGCAGAGGTCTCCTCCCCCTCCTCCAAACTAAATAAAGCAGCAACGCTCTTCAGCGACCAGATGTCAGGAGTGGCCACTCGTTGAGCTGCTGCTAATGTTAGCTCAGCTTGTTTCTAGATGCTCAGCCTGTTTTTAGGGTTAGGATTCCTTTCATTGCCGTTCAGTTCAATTTCATTTATGAAGCCCGTAAGAGATCACAATTTGCCCCCAGAGGGCTTTACGACATTTTTACTCATCTATTCTGTCAAATCTGAACAAACCCACAGTATTGTAATTAGAAGTCAGCATATCTACAGGCACCTGGTAGCTACACATTCTTACACCCATAATCGTAATTTCGCAACCACAGCGGTACGACTAAACACCATGTTGTTACAGTTCAACAGATATATTACAAACAAACAAGCCTGCCACTGACCTCTCAAAACTTTTAACTTCATTCTTTGTTGACCCTAGCAAACGTGTTCATAAGAAACAATTTCTAACAAAGATTGCTTCCATTTTTCAAAATCTGGATGTGATGTACTCTTCCAGAATCTGAGGATCACTCAAGCAACTGTGACGACAGCTAAAGTTACCACAGCAAGGTCATATTTTGATACATTCTGCATTCTCACTATTTTTTTTAAATACAAAGATTTCATTCATTCATTTTTCGTTACTGCTTATCCCATTGAGGGTCGCGGGGGGCTGGAGCCTATCCCAGCTGACATTGGGCAAGAGGTGGGGTACACCCTGGACAGGTCCCCAGACTATCACAGGGCTGACACATAGAGACAGACAACCATTCACACTCACATTCACACCTACGGACAATTTAGAGTCACCAATTAACCTGCATGTCTTTGGACTGTGGGAGGAAGCTGGAGTACCCAAAGAAAACCCACGCTGACACGGGGAGAACATGCAAACTCCGCACAAAATGCCCTCTCCCCACCCTACATAAGAACCTCTTGCTGTGAGGCAACAAAGCTAACCACTGCACCACCGTGCTGCCACCATGACAACAGAGTTATTCAGCAAATCTTAATTTAGTTATGACACTAATTACTTAGAAATTTAGAATGTAGAAAATTACAAACAAACAACAATAACAAAAAAAGGTTTCATTCAAGTCTTTTTGAGGACAGCCCTTCCCAGTAGTCCCCTGGGTAATCAGTCCCACTTCTCCCCCCACTACCACACCCCTGGCTCTCACGCCTTAGTTTAGAGGGCTAACTTGGCTTGTTTGTTATATCACATGAGCGTCACTGTCACCCTGAATGTCCCGCCAAACCCCATTCAAACTCTGAAAATCTATACTATGGAAAAAAGGGATGGATAGTCAAATATTGGTATTGAACAGACAACTAGATTTTGGCTAGAGTCAATGGAAAGAACCCGACTTATCTATCCTCCTGAGACCCGAACTTTTCTTTTGTATGCATTTTAAAATTCTCCTAGCTATTTGGGATCAGTAGGACCTGATAAGTAAGAAAAACTGAAGATTGTCAATGATAATTAAGTCCAAATGACCTAAAATGAGACGATAATAAAGTCCCAATGTCTTCAAACAAGCACTTCCTAACTAATGGTGTCTTGGCGTTACTGTTGCTAAAATTGGTCAACTAGCCAAGACTGACTTGGCAGAGATGGCTGCCATCTTGTTTTTACATGGATTAGTGTATTGTGCTCTCACTACCACTGGATGGGACAGAAAAGTGTCTACGAATGAGGACAGCAGGTCTAAGTTAAGTAGAATGAAGTATAAGGTCAAGTAAACCCAAATGTGATGTCCTCGTATGAGGACACACGGTCTCAGGAGGATACACCAGAAATGCTAAGTGAACTCACATTTAACTGCAGTACACTATTCTCAGTGGTCACCGTACATGTCGGTCACCATAGTGTGGTTTCCTCCACTGAGATTTATGACTGGGAATGTTTGCACGAATCCACAGGTCTCCCTCAACTCTGGTGTCTGCCAAATGCACACCACTTCCCAGCACCGACCCAGGCTACGCCACGCTGCCGAAATCTCTATTTCCTGGCTCCCAACAACAAGACAACAAGATGGCTTCAAATGAACAAATTCCTAACAACGCTGTGTGTCCAACAGTGTGCAGATCCAGGTACTTGTTGATGGTGCAGCTGACTGGCTAATAACGCTGCCAGCTGTCTGTGTTTGTGCCCGTTAGTGCTTTATTTGTACCTTCAGCTCTGCGGTGTGATGACAACAAGAGCAGATCAATAAATATTGTATTCCACTGTATTTTATCATGTTGCAGGGGAAGAGATGTGAGGGTGAAGTCGGGGAAAGGACGGCTTCCAAAGAACTGAGTTTCAGGGATTATGGGATGCTGTCACACTCAGGCAAACACACACACACACACACACACACACCACAGGCACTGGGCACACCAATGCTCCTCTGGTGTTAGACAGAGGCAGACAGCAGGAGAGACAGGATTGTGGGTGCGTGTGTGTGTGGAGAGGCAGGGACAGAGAAAACACACACACACACACACACTAGGAAAAGACAGACAGAGAAAAGCATACAGCTACACAAACACACAGAGAGGGAGACATGTTCATGCACACACAGACACACACACACACACACACACAGAAAGAGAGGCCGCTATAAGAGAGAGACAGACAGCCAGTCAGTCAGACTGATCACGTACCTTCCAGACAGCAGGTTCGCCAGAGGCCGGAGTGCGTCATCACCTCCTCGTTCTTGCGGCTCGTGTCGTTGTCGCCGCTGCTCTTCACGCGGCAGACCCCGCGCGAGTACAGCCAGTAGTCGGTACCGACGGCGATGGTCATGAGGCTGAAGGCGGCGAACGCGCCCACCGTCGTCACGAGCATCTGGACGCCGCGGTCACACATCAGCATCTTCATATAGGCGGCTCCTGTTTGTCTTAATCTCTTTTCCTCCTCTCTTTTCAGATTCACCCTTTTATTTCCTTTATATCCCGCGAGATTTGGAGAGTCAGAGTGAGGGGCTTCAACAGACAGGCACTCACCGAAAATGTCATCAAAATAGACACATAGACAGAGGTGGTGATTTTAGGAGTATGGAGCGAAAAATGAAGTACTTGGCTGCCTTGTCCGTGGAGTTGACAAGAGGCTCGTGGCAAAGGGCGGGAAGGTGGGAGGGCGGCACGTCACTTTCTCGCGCATCAAAAACCGGTTTTTACCACCACCACCACCACCACCACCCTCATACATGCATACACACACACGCGCGCGCGCACACACACCGGAGGTTTAGCGACCACCGGTTGTCCCCGACACTGCCCTCACTCAGCCAGTCAGAGCGGAGGGGAACGGCGATGCCACATTCCGCCTCTCCTTCCGTTTATCAGTCCCGGGGTTAGGCAGGGCGAGCTGCGTTATCCGCCACTCTTCTCCCTCCTCTTCTTCTCTGCTCCGTTTTCCCTTCTATCTCTCCTCTCCTCTCCTTCCCTCCTCTCTTCTCAACTTCTTCTTTTCCAAAACAGCTCCCTTATTAATCTGTTAACCATTAACAGCCTGCGTGGGGGGACTCCATCTTTAAAACAACAACAAAAAGGGGGGTTAGTTTGTTTTCTTGACTGGTGTAACCGCACAGTCTAAAACATCATGGTCCAGGCGGCTCGCCCTTAACTCACCGCTGGATCTGTTGACCGGTGAAGGATGTCCTCCTTCGACAATCTCTCTCTCTCTCTCTCTCTGTGTTGCAGCAGCAGCGCCAAAATATGAGGCGGTACAGTGGGTTTATTCTGTCTTGCTCGGTTTCCTGCTGAATTACTGAATGAATGGACGGATGAATAAAGCCCATACGTCAGCTCATGAAGAGAGAGCGGACGCTGACCGAGATCCGTCGTGTGTTTTCCACTCCAGCTGTTGACTCACTGACATGTTTTTGATGTCCAGGCTACAGAGACTCATCCAAACGCGCAGCTGCTGATATAAATTCAGCTTTTTGTCTCACAGCGGAGAGACACGCAGCACGGGTGTTTAACTTGCTTTAAATAGGCACCAAAAATGAGACAGAATAAATCAAATGTCTTCTCCTAAAAAAAAAAAAAAAACAACAGACCGTCTTCGCTCTCTGTCACCGCCGAAGTTCAAACCAAAAACCGGGACACGCTGTCCGATAAGACGCCTGCTGACGGAGCCTGTAGGACAGTTACACCCGCCTGGGCTTGCTCCCGAGAAACGTGCCCGTTGGTACAAATGAAAAAAAAAATGACAGCCGTCGCCTCCTCCTCCTCCTCCTCCTCGTCCTCCTCCTCTTCGTCTTCCTCCTCCTCCTCCTCTCGGTCCAACCAACACAAACTAAAACTAACCGCGCGTCTCCTCAAACTCCGCCTGAGGCCGCACCGCTCGGCTCGGATTGGGTTTGTGGGTGACAGCGCCCTTCAGGAGCTAATCGGGTGCAGTCACCGCTGCAAGTCCCGCCCACCGCCGCAACGCCGTCAGTATAAAGCACAGGGGGTCTCCGGTCCAGAGAGGAGAGGATATGTGGAGGTTCAGCAGGAGGAGGGCCACTTCTGACTATCTGTAGTGTTGCAAAGCACACCACCAGTGCCAAAGCATTTCTGCACTTATGATAGCAAGTGGTTGAAGTCGTTGTTTTCACGCGCAAAAGAGTTTGATTTGTGACCAGATGTGTTCATTAACCCTTCCTCTAATGTCTTATTAAATGCAGCTTTCAGTTTTTCAGGCAGTGCCGCGCCGCTTGCCGCTGCCGCTGCCGCGTCTGGAGCGCTGTCCTTGGTGCTGAATGCGCGCCGTGACGCTGTCCTTGGTGCTGACTTGAAGCGCAGCGCTACTCTCCCCTCTGCTTCCCTCCGTCCACCGCCTGCGCGGCGCCGGCAGCCCCCCTGCACCGCACCGATGAGTTAGAAAAGAGAGGGAGAGAGGAGAGATTGGCAAGCGATGCATGAAGAATCGCGCCCGGGAGAGAAGCAGAGACGCCACTTAAAGAGCCACGGACCGTTTTTAATGATTCCACTCCAGCGAGGCTTCCACACAAGGCGGTCTGAGCTTCACAGTTCACTTAACACACGGGAAAGCGTGCGTACGTGTGTGCACGTGGATGCATGTGTGTGTGTGTGCGCATGTACTGTAAGCGTGTGCCTGTTTATGTCTCTGTTCACGTGTACAAATGTGAGCACATATGAACATGTGTAAGTGTCTCTATGAGTGTTTTCAGTGTGTGTGTGTGTGTGTGTGTGTGCGCCACAGGCGGCTGAACAGATCTCACTGTTTTAAAGCTCATTGTATTGCCTGTTTAAACAGCAATGAATGAAAGCCTGTCTTCTTCACTGGAGACCTATACAAATAATAGGATGACAGACAGGACTGTAGGGATGAATAAATGCATGTAACCCCTCCTCTGGAATTGTTATTTGGAAGTGTTTATTTACTGGTAGCTTCCTCCCTTCCTTTCTTTCTTTCTCAATAAGCATTCACACCCATATTCATTCATAAACAAGAATCCATGTGTAGGTGGATCTGTAATACCCAGTTTGCATGGGTAGGTTTCATTTCAACATTGGTGGGGACATAGAGCACATAGAAATGGAGACACTTCATTTCCTGCATTCTGGTGAATTTTTATGCACCATTATATGTCTTTCCTGCCATCAGTTTACAGCATTAATGTCTTTAATTTACACTCACCAGCCACTTTATTAGGTACACCTGTTCAACTGCTCATTAATGCAAATCACTAATCTGCCAATCATGTGGCAGCAACTCAATGCATTTAGGCACGTAGGCATGGTTGTTGGTGACAGACGGGCTGGTCTGAGTGTTTCAGAAACTGCTGATCTACTGGGATTTTCACACACAACCATCTCTAGGGTTTACAGAGGATGGGCTGACAAAGAGAAAATTCTCTCTGTGTGAAAATGCCTTGTTGATGCCAGAGGTCAGAGGAGAATGGCCAGACTGGTTCAAGATGATAGAAAGGCAACAGTAACTCAAATAACCACTGGTTACAACCAAGGTCTGCAGAAGACCATCTCTGAACCAACAACACGTCCAACCTTGAAGCAGATGGGCTACAGCAGCAGAAGACCACACCAGGTGCCACTCCTGTCAGCTAACAACAGGAAACTGAGGCTACAGTTCACACAGGCTCACCAAAACTGGACAATAGAAGATTGGAAAAACGTTGCCTGGTCTGATGAGTCTGGATTTCTGCTGCCACATTCAGATTGTAGGGTTCAGGCTGCTGGTGGTGGTGTAATGGTGTGGGGGAGATTTTCTTAGTACCAACTGAGCATGGTTTAAACACCACAGCCTACCTGAGTATTGTTGCTGACCGTGTCCATCCCTTTATGACCACAGTGTACCCATCTTCTGATGGCTACTTCCAGCAGGATAACGCACCATGTCACAAAGCTCAAATCATCTCAAACTGGTTTCTTGAACATGACAATGAGTTCACTGTACTCCAATGGCCTCCACAGTCACCAGATCTCAGTCCAATAGAGCACCTTTGGGATGTGGTGGAACGGGAGATTCACATCATGGATGTGCAGCCGACAAATCTGCAGCAACTGTGTGATGCTATCATGTCAATATGGACCAAAATCTCTGAGGAATGTTTCCAGCACCTTGTTGAATCTATGACACCAAGAATTAAGGCAGCTCTGAAGGCAACAGGGGTCCAACCAGGTACTAGCAAGGTGTACCTAATAAAGCGATCAGTGAGAAAACATATATTGTATATGGGTATACTCTGTTACTTTCATGTTTATTTTTCAATGCGTCTGCATGTTTGTGTGTGAATGAACACACACACACACACACAGGCACATTTACATGTCTCTTCCGTCTGTATGTATGTCAAGGTGACGACAGACAGACAAGAGGATAATGATGCTGAGTGAAACTGTTAGGTGTTGGTGTTTTAGAATTAGCCTCATGTTGGTGTCAATGTGATTCAGTGCCATAACTCGCTAAATGACTGATTTACTGACTGACTATCAGGATGTAAAGATGGGTTGAGCGACGAGCTGACTGACAGAGCGACTGGCTGTTTAGCTACAGGAATTGTCGGACAGACTACAAAATAAACAGAGGATGAAACAGACGAATTAAAGCGATCAAAAACAAACAGAGGGAGAGAAAAGTGACGAGCGAGAGGGAGAAAAAAGGATTACAGTTAATAATTAAATAATGGCATGAACAGATCAACAGAGAGAGCAGTGACAGGTCCTATCATCCTTCTCACTTGCTCTGCCAGTGCGTGTGTGTGTGTGTGTGTGTGTGTGTGTGTGTCCGAGGCCCTTGCTGCCTGTGTTATCTCACAAGGAGACTCATTAACATAGAAATGACTTCAGGAAGAGAAGTACAGCGTTTCACCTCTGGTGAGAGACAGGAAGGAGGGAGGGAGGGAAGCTCGAGAAAGGAGGGAGGAGGAGTGACAGCACAGGAGGAGAGGAGGAAGGAAAAAGAGGAAGGGAGAGGAGAGAGGAGTGAAATACATACAGATTGTAGGGAGGTGGTTGGTGGGCATGGGTTTGGCCAAGAAAGTACTGTTAAGTTGGGGTAAGATGGAGGCTTCAGTAACATGTTAACAGAGTAAACACACTGTGTATGGAGCTTTAAGTCAATATCTATTTTTCACTTTTGTATATTTTTCTTCAATGTTTTTTAAGACGCCATATGCTTATGTAATTGTTTTGCTAATTGTCTGTGTTCATGCACGTTTGTGTGTTTGCTGTTAATGTTTTTGAAATGCCATCATGCCAACATTAGCTTGTACAGCTGAATCTGGCACATTCACATGGTGGACCCAAAGGCTCATGTTAATCAATGTGCATTGTCCCTTCTTAAACCAAATAAATATAACCAAGGCCATGATCTTTCCCCAATCTTAAAGTGAATTATAAATTGACCTTTTGTTAAGCCACGCCCCTTTTGTCATAGTCCGACAAGCTGTCAGAGTAAGCATGGAGCCCACACTGTGAATGAAACAGTGATTCCAGAGAGAAGCAGACAGAGGGGTCTACAGTCTGTGTTTGAAGGATATATCCAGGATGTCAAACTGACTCAGCAGCAACAACAGGTTAAAAAGACAAAGATAGTTAGAAGCTAAAGCCCAACTATAGGCTACAGATCACAGTGTCAAAGTGAACCACCACATCACTGCTGATCCACACAGAAGACAATGAATATAAAGGGAAACTTTACCAAGACCTCTTCCACCAGATGGGCAGGGCAAAGTTCCCCTGCTTCCCTTCACTGGTTCCTGTACAGCAGGGTCGGTCTTTGTTTCACTGTTATAATCATTACAAAGCCAAAGCAGCATGTGTATACATTCAGTAGGCTATATCTTCAGTAGCTAGCTAGCTAACCCTACACTTTTCAGGGTTTGATTTGGTTTTGGAACAGGGAAGAAACGTATATCTTTTTCCAACCTCTCCAGGTAACGAGTATCATTAGTACACGACGTGCCCCAGGCACAACATTTAGCTCCAAATCCACAACACCAGCCTGAACATGAAGGAAATCTGAAACGACTGCATTAGAGTCAATGGAGCACAGCTGTGTTGTTGTCGGACGCTGGTCTGAGCCGGCCGGATGCTATGTTATAGTTGGCTAGTCTGCATCTGGGGGCGGGGCTTAGCAAGGAGTCAATTACAAATATACACAAAATGTTCATTATTCTTAATTATATTTATGATTTATTATCAAATGTATTTACATTCAGTAATTACCTCTTAATATAGGAGTTTCTGATGCTAGTGGCAGAGTCCACCGTTCCTTATCTTGCATGGCAGCTAGATTCTTGCAATATCACAAGATCACATGAAAATCCATCTTGTCAGGCTTCAGGTAACGATTTTGTGTGGCAGCTATAGGAGTGGTTTACATGTTTGTAACGACACAGAGAGGCAACTCTTGAAGAGCTTAGCATAGATGTTGCAGAAGCATCAGTTATTTCAGAGCTGGAGAGTATTTTCATTGAGCTTTCTCAACGGAAAATATGTTTTCGGTCTTCAACTGGCAACAGCAGTGACAGATGGTTCATCTAGTCACCTGCCAAGTATTTTTTGAATGAGCCCATCCTTTTCCAAACAGTTTGCAAAGATGGCTTTTGAGATGGTTCTGTATCACAAACCATCTGGTCTGTCAAGTTACGCCATTCCTGCACTGGGTTCAGATTGCTACCTAATCCTGCCTATACTCCATCATTATTTCATCTCATTGATATAAACCTCACTGTTTATTGTTAACGCTCCTTATACTGTGTCAGAGATGAATTATATTACTGCTAAAGTAAATGGAACATTTAATACTGCTGCTGGTTTGCATTAACATTGTTCAACTGCCAGCACACTTGGTGGCATTCACTGTGAAGACGCCAGAGGAAATGTGATGCATTGTCACCACTGTTAGCACTGACTGCAGTCACTCCCCAGAAAACAATGTTTTACATTACAAAAGATAATGTAAAACAACTAAATGAGATACAGTGAACGTTTGCAGAGTTATTTTACCTCCTATTTTCTGTGCCATATTCTGCCTGTCGTGACTTCTTCTTCTTCTTCTCTTTCTGAACAGACTGCTGACAGCAACTTTTCTGAAAGATACAGTAGTAACTTCTATTAAAAGCCTGATTACCATTTGGCTTATAACCCTGGTGTTGCTAGGCAGCAGGAGGGGTGTTGTGGGCCCCTGTGAAGAAAAGCATCATGGGAAATGCAGTTTGGAATCACTGAAGTGTCTTGCCCTTTTTCTCTCTGTCTCTGTGTCTCTCTCTTTCCACAATTTTCACTCTCCTCTGCTTTCAGTTATTGGCTGTACAAGAGGAGGATGAGGAGAGGAAGACGGGGTGGTTCTTGAAGAGAGGAGGAGGAGGAGGAGGAGGAGGAGGAGGAGGAGGAGGAGGAGGAGGAGGAGGAGGAGAACTGCAGGGTTTCTGCTCAGTGAGCTGGAACCTTCTCACGCCTCTGGCCAGTGCTCAGAGACTGGGAGGATGAGGAGGAGGAGGAGAAGGAGGTGGAGGAGGAGGGTAGGCAAGACAAGAGGAAGAAATCAGAGGAAATGGAAAACCACAGAGAAATTAGAGAGTGAAAGATAAACTGTTTGGAGGAAGAGAGAGGAGGAGGAAGTGCAGGACGACTGACAACACAAATATACTGCAAAGTGAGTGAGCTGGATACATTCACAGTCAGAGGAGGGACACACACACACACACACACACACACACACATAGACACACATATTTTTAGCATTAAAGAGTGAGTTTCTATGAAATATTACAAGAACTAATGTTTGCTCTAATTAACCAGTTCAAGAATATTCATGTCTTTGTATATGTATGCATTTGCGAGGATCACAGTGTGTGTATAATGCTTATCTTTGCCCTTGCAAAGTATGGGTGTGTATGTGTGTGCATCTGTGTTTATATTTGTTTCTTTGTTTGTGTGTTTTACCAGATGGGAAAGACTCCGGGGCAGAGAGAGGACATATGTTGATGTGGCATGATTCTGGCGTGATGCTAATATGTCAAAACTGTGATTTATGACTTCAACGTCCACAGACACAGCCCCGGGAAACTCTCCATGAAGTGTGTGTGTGTGTATTGGAGGGGAGAAATTCTCACATGTGTGTGTGTTGCCTCATTTGGCAGCAGAAAAAAATATTTCCGGCCAGATTTGAATTCCAAAGAATCAAATTTAATCTCCATTTTTTGAAAATGTTAAAGTGTCTGTGGCTATAATGTGTGTTTGTGTAAGAGAGGACACTGAGAAAGACACGAGGTCAGTGATCATGTGAAAGCGTTTCTAATGTGCGTGCATAATGAAAATGTGTGTAAGGGTGTTTGTATGTGAGTGTGTGTTGGACACTGATTTGGCGAAGGACTGACAGTTAGATTGATTGATTAAGAGAGAGGGGAAGTGGAGAGTGAATGAAGGAGAGACGCACAGAGACAGAGATGTATCTTAATTGTGAGGGCACATGTCTGATGGTGTGAAAGTGTGTCTAATATGTTTGCCTAATGAAAATGTGTGTAGGGCTGCATGAGAGAGGGAGAGAGGAAGTGTGCGAGAAAGAAAGATAGTGTGAAATAAATCCAATAAGCTCCTCCGTCATGCTCCCCTCTTGAGCGTTTTTAAGATCCACTGAATGAAATAAATAAGAGATTCTTTTGCTTTTGTCAGTTTCCCTTTTTCATCTCTCTCTCCAGTGTGCTGCAGTGCCCTGCTGTCGTTGACTTCAGCCTCCATCTTCCCTTCATCCTTTTCTCTCTATCAGCAACCGCAGCTAGCTTCTCTGCTAGCTAGTTCAATCAGGAGAGACAGAAGAATGAAGTAAAGATAGAATTTAATACAGAATATGAGTGTACAGATTAACAGATGATTTGTGCTGATTAGGATTTAACAGAAGTCTTTGGCACTTGGACACCAGAGGGAGATATTTTGTGATTGAGGGACATCTGAGCAGCAGGATACATACCCCCCATAGAGTCCAGACACTGGTGGTGGTGGTGGCTGCTGAATCTGAGGCTGCTGACTGCTAAAGGCATATGAGGCTGATGAATCAGTAAAGACTAGATCATGATGGGGAGGTGGAGGGTGTGCGTGACTGCAGCAAGACAGAACTACAGCAGAGAAAGAACTACATTTAAAATGAGTAGCAGTAAGATAGCAGTCCACATACAACGTACAACTTACCCTGGGTGCATTAGTTGTTGACATTATGGGACACCGTGTCAAGTTCTGTCTGTTAAATATATTGTGTTCTTTCAAGACACACTTCCGTTTTCACAGGAAATTTAACGTTTGCATACTGTCTCTTTCAAAATAAACACACTACATTGGTGCAACACCTTGAATTTATGTTTTTTTTTTCCTTCAACAACAAACACACATGGTTAGGTTTAGGCAGCAAAAACACATGGATAGGTTTAGGCAACGGAAGCACGTGGTTAGGTTTAGATAACAAAAGCACGTAGTCAGGTTTAGGCAATGAAAGCACGTGGTTGGGTTTGGGCAACAAAAGCACATGGTCAGGTTTAGGCAACGAAAGCATGTAGTTGGGTTTGAGCAACAAAAGCACTTGGTTGGGTTTAGGCAACAAAAACACGTGGATAGGTTTAGGCACCAAAAGCATGTGGTTAGATTTGGGAAAAATGAACAGGGTTTGGCTTTAGAATCTTAAGGGATGCAAACATTGCTCTCTCGGGTGAAAGTCTGTGTTTGTTGGAGCCAACCACCACCCTCGCGCCCACCCCATTTGGACTTTCACCACCTTAATTTTTGTCCTTGTCCCACCACGTTTCCCCCTGACACCACTGGATGCTGTTAAACTGTGCTGGCAACCGGCTGCATGTCATGCCGACATTAAATGTTTTCTTTTTTTTTTGCTGGTTTCTGACGCTGCAAGTCACTGCCCAAGCGCCAGATTTCGACGACTTTGGAGTGACACTGAACTTTCGCTAGAGCTTCATTTAACCACTGAATCAGTGTGAAGAGCCTTGAACATCTAAACCATTGATAAGACATCTGATTCACCGCTAAACTCTGCCCTCAAACTGCAATTGTCTAATCATACCATAAAGTTTGGAGGGTGGTGTCTTTTCTTATTAGCCTTCTGTAAACCAAAAACTCAAAGAGGGAAAAAAATGAACGGATTAAATGATATGTTTATGTGCTCTAACGCGAGATTGTCAGCTAGCTGGAGCTGATTAAATCTGCCACTGAGCAAGCCTGCTTTCGTCTACTTCCATCTGAAACTGAGGACCCATTGTTAAAAAAATCTGAGTGCATATGTGCCATGCAAGAACAGAGAGCTTGCCTCTACACAGCCTCTAAGCTTTACGTAGTGTGTGAGTGTATGTGTGTGTTCATGTGCATGCATGTGTGACTTAGGTTTATTTGGAAAATGTCATTGTCTTCAGGGAAGGTAACTGTATGGCAGGAAAGAACATAATGTCTGTATTTGCACACTTCTTTGTGTGTATTCTCATGTGGAACAAATGTGTGTCACTGTGTTATACTGCAGTACTGTGTGTGTGTGTATGTGTATATGCCAAGTGTGTAGGTATGGGGAGTATGACGGTACATCAGCAACCTGCTGTGTTCCTATCTGTTCTCCATCTCTCGTTTGTTCTTCTTCTCCCTCCAACGTATCTCATGCTCTCTGTGGCAGAAGATTATATTGATGTAGCCATTATGAGAGGTCTGATTATTATTATTTTTATTATTATTGTTATTACCACAGAGGCAGATGAAGCCAAGCATGGCCTTATGGGATGTACATATAGAGTTGCGTTTGTGTGAGTGTGTAACAGCGATGGCAGTCTGCCAGTAGAAAAGTATGCGTAATAATAAAGATTTACTCTGCATTTGCCGTCAAGCCTGCACAGGGTACAGCACATTATTAACAGGTACCCCATTAATCTCTGTGCCTCAAGTAGCACACGCAGATTCACTTTGTCTAATAAACAGGCTCCCTACTGAGGCCCTAAAGGAAAATCCCATGACTTTTCTAATTGTTGGAGGTCTTCCGAGAACACAGATTGCTATTTTTGCTCTGATTCTGTTATTTTTGTAGCACTGTAAAATTGAAGATTTAAACAGTTTGGTTTCTACTAAATTCGGCCTGAAATTATCTGAATAGTTGAACAGGAGGCAGTGACACCAGCTGAAATTTCTAACTTAGCCTAGATATGAAGCTCGAGCAAAAGTTCAGTCAGGAAGACAATACTTTTCATGCTCAGGCTGTAAGTTTCTTTCTCACCCTGCCATTCACTCCTTTGCATGCATGTTCACTCACTATCTCTTGGTGTCATTGTCCCCATCACCACCTAGTCTTTATGGATTCATCAGCCTCATACGCCTCATCAGCCTCAGGGTCACGCACCACCACCATCCTGCTGCTGCTCAGATGTCCCTCAATCACAAAAGCTGTAAGTTTCTTTCTCACCTTGCCATTCACTCCTTGCACGTATGCTCACTCACTATCTGTAGGTGTCATTGTCTGGGTAGGTCAATTGAGTCATCAGCTGATTCATAATCAGCCAATAGCTCAGTGACACACCATCTCATTTAAATGTAGTTCTGTCTCTGCTGCTGTTGTTCCTTCTTGCTGCTGTCGTGTGCGCCCTCCACCTCCCTATCACCACCCAGTCTTTACCGATTCATCAGCCTCATACAGCTTCAGCAATCAGCAGCCTCAGAGTCATCAGCCACCACCACCACCAGTGTCTGAACTCTATGGGGGGGATTTATCCTGCTGCTGCTCAGATGTCCCTCATTTACAAAATATCTCCCTCTGGTCTCCAAGTGCCAAAGACTTTTGACAAAGACTGTTAAATCTTAATGAGCACAAATCATCTGTTAATCTGTACATTGAAATTCTGTATTAAATATTATCTTTACTTACTGTCTCTCCTGATTGAAATAACTGTAGCATTTTAATGAAGATTTCACTACATTAAAAGAGGACGCACCACACAAACTACTTCTTCCATGGAGATGAGCTCTTACTAAATACACCTACTAACTGCCAGGTGTAACAGGTGTGGAGCTAATGTAACTGAGCTTACTGAAAAAGCAAATGTTAGTTTGTAAGTATGAACTTGTTTCTACACGTATTAACCATGTGGAATAAAAAAGGTTATATGGAGTAATATGGTTGACACATCACATGACACTGGATTAAAATGCTGTTTCATATAAATAACACATGAACTAACTAGATAGTAGGAAGGACTTAACACATAAACAACTACTTCATACTTCATATAAGTAAAAAAAAAAGGAAAGCACATTAGACTGGAAACGAGACAATATGTGATCTTTCAACACAATTTTTTATTCTACAATCGAAAACATCACAATACACATTTTCTTATCAGTAAACTATCTCACAAAACAAGTTCTTACTCTTCCTTGTAGTATATATTCTCTGTTCTCTGCATGTAAAAATTATCTGTAGGTTATTGTTAAACTATTTGTCGTTTAGCACGTAAGCCAAAATCAAAGCAGAAAGAAGTTCAAGAGGCAAGCGTCAAATTTAAATCGTCCTAATAGCTCATCAGATTTCAAGTTTAATGTCAAGTAGCCCTCGGCAAGACTACTGATTGCAAGAGAGAATATGAAGAATATAAAGGGGAAGCAGGATGAGACAAATCAGGGATAATAAGAGGAGAATTAGGAGAATAAAAACAAGCGGGAAGTGGATCTCGAAAAGAGAAGAAGAGAGGAAACTGGTGGAGAGGGTGAGTAGAGAAAAAAAGGCAATAGAGAGGGGTAAAGGTCAAGAGAAAAGAAAATGAGGTAAGAAAAAAGACAATGAGGAAGCTGAGTGGGAGAGGAAGAATGAGCGGGAAAGGTCAGAAGAAAAAATAAAATGACAGATGGAAAGGCGTGATCAAAGAAAAGGTCGGAAAGGAAGAAAGGACTGAAGGAAGGAGGACGAGTTGGTCCACTTTTAGGCCATTACTGTTCCACCCTGCAGGATCTACAAAATCATATGAGTGGGTGGGTGGAAGCCGGTTAAACAGGTGATTTAAAATATCATTTTTCTGTTTTCTATTGCAACTCATATATATATATAATTTTACCCCTAAACACATAAACGTCTCTGTGTATAAATGAAGTCATGGCAATGGAAGACTCTTACCCCTATAGACTTTAAAAATATTTATATATGTACAGATGAAGCAGAACACGGCCCTTTTAATATTTCATAAATAGATAGAACAATGACATGAGACACATCTTTTATCATAAATTAAGCAACAGATACCCTATTAATGTCTAATAAAGTAACACACCAGTCCACCAATCAACACTTAATATAGGATAAATCCATATCATATGGAAGAAGATATGAAAGAGTAAGAGAGAGATCATCACATGCATGCATAGCATAATTCCTTAAAGTCCTGATGTGGGATTTTTAACACCAAACGTAACCATAACGAGTAACTGGCTGATGATTGTGTTACACGTTCTTAACACACTGAGAATAGAGTGTCATGAGGAGAAATAAAAAACAGGTTTATATATGTATTAGTGTAGATGTGTGTCTGTTCTCATGTCATGTTAGCTCCCTCAGGTTGGTGCTGTTTGGTCGGGTGCAGATAGAGGCTCTTAGCTTCTGTCTTTGCCAAAAAAGAGAGATTTCTTATAAGATTTAAAGACTTATATTAAATTGCACAGTACTTAATATA
This sequence comes from Cephalopholis sonnerati, assembly GCA_019142605.1. NCBI lineage: Eukaryota > Metazoa > Chordata > Actinopteri > Perciformes > Serranidae > Cephalopholis > Cephalopholis sonnerati. Next base: position 29,964,365 of record JAGQAX010000016.1, read on the forward strand.
TCTGAATTACATGCATGTACAGTTTCATACTCATCCATTCACTCAGTCACACACACACACACACACACAGGTAGACGCAGCTGTTGAGTGCTATTGAATGCTTCAGGGTCTACGATTCCCAACAGCAGATGTTAAGAGTAGGCGTTATTAACATAAGGAGATATTTACATCCATGACCTGAGCAATGCACAGCTCTACGCTTGAGAAAGGCCCACACACAAATTATACTTTATACAGGCGACGAAAATTTAAACACAACACTTTTAATTTTGCTCCTATTTTTCACAAGTTTAAGTTAAAGATCTACGACTTTTTTATGCACTCGAGATATTCTTCTTTCAAATTTCGGTTTGTAAAAATCTGTGTTTGTGCACACTTCTCCTTTTCCAAGATAATCTATCCTCCTGACAGGCGTGGCATAGCAACATGGTGATTAAACACAAGCAGCAACCTCCACCGCTGAAGAATTTAATTGAATCAAATGAACACCAAAGTGCCAAAAACTGCAGATTCTTGAATCAGAGTTATGACCAGGTCAGGGTGCCGACAGGTATTTTGTTTATTTATTAAATTAACTGGACATGGGCAGGCAGCAGGTGAGAACAAAAACACTTTCAAGAATAAAACAAATGAACAAACGACAAAGATTAAACAGCATGATTCATATACAGGTGTGCCTTGGGACTGTGACAGTAAAGGGCCACTCTAACATGTGCATGATAATGCACGGATCTATGTTACAAGGATATGTACACAATTCCTGGAGGCCTGCATACTCACCAGATGTGTCACCCACTGACCATGTTGAAGACGCTCTGGATCGGCTGCTACAACAGAGCATTCCAGTTCCTGCCAATATCCAGTAACTTCACACAGCTATTGTAGAGGAATGGGCCAACTGTATGATGCAATGATGTCACTCCAGATACTGAGTGATTCTTTAAGGAAATCTGTGACCAAAAAAATGCATTTCTGATGCACTAGTCATGTGACATTAAATCCTGTCTTTTTTTCCAAGATAAAACCACACATTTCAGAGTGGCCTTTAATTGCCACCAGCCCAAACACACCTGTGTAGTAACGATGCTGTTTAACCAGCATCTTGATATGCCACACCTGTCAGGTGGATGGATTCTCTTGGAAAAGGACAAGTGCACACTAACATAGATTTTAATACATTTGTGACCAAGATTTGAGAGAAATGTATCCACTGAGTGCATTAAAAGTCTTAGATCGTTAAGTTAAACCTGTAAAAAAAATGGGAGCAGAAACAAAAGGGTTGAGTTTAGATGTTTGTTCATTTTACTTTACATTATACAACATCTAAACAGAAGAACAGGACAGCAGAGTCAGATCTAGTGAAATTCCCCAAAGGTGAAAGAGCTAGGAAGGATCCTGTCAGTCTGTGTATGCCTATATGTATATAAATATGTACAATATATGCATATGTACTTTATATAGTATACATGAGGGTACTGCTTGTGCTGATTAAAGAAGGGGAAAACGTTCTAGGCCTGTGTAATGGACCTACAGTATATGTCTTGTGTGCCTCCAGGAGCGAACATTTCACAGTCTTTGTCCGCCTTGTTACGCTTCACCTAATAATTCCAACCCTCAGTCATGGATTGGATCGTATAGCTGTCTGTGTGTGTGTGTGTATATATGTGTGTGTGTGTGTGAGTACAGTACACAGAGCGAGTTGCCATGATAGCTAATGTAATGTGGTTTGAAGCTGGAAGGCAGATTTGCTGAATTTGAGCTGAATTTGAAATAATTGGCTTTATCCAATGAAGCCTTATGAACCGCACACACACACATGCACACACGCACACACACACACATGACCATATATATATATATATATATTCTAGCATATGGACACTTGTCAGAACATGCACACATGCTTATGCCCACAAACACAGCACTAACACACACATACACAGATGGGCACGGAGAAGGAAGTGCAAAATAAATAACTGAGAAAAGCAGCATTGCTCTTGTTATTATTGCTGTTTGTGAAATTGCTCACTTGGGGGTTGTCAAAGCAGCTTCTCATTCACTGTGTGTGTGTGTGTGTGCGCGTGTATGTGTGTGTGTGCTCCACCAGTGACTGCTGCATCGCCAACCCTGTGACACCACGTCATACTAGGCTCCCAGTGAGGCCTTGTCAGAAGTACGGATTAGAGCCAAAACAAAAAAATTAATAAATAAAAGGAGAGGCAACACGGGGAACGGGGGAAGGGAGAAAGGAGAAGGCAAGAGCCAAAGGAAGAAAAAGGAGGAAGAGAAGGACGAAAAGATTTGACAGGCTGTGAAGTTTGCTCATTAGGCATATTCCTCTGTGACGGCCTGGTGTGAGGCGCTCGGTCTGAGTGTGTGTCAGCAAAGTGCAACTCATGACAGTGCACAAGCTTGTTGAAACAGGCAACGATGGTCAAGACACACAAATTGAACTTACACACAGTGCTACTCATGGTGCATGTTAAGATGGCCACCAAGCCTGCGCATGTAAACCTCTAGTTATATGGCTACCGAAGATACCACAGACACACAGCAGAAAATGTCGGCATTGTACGTTTCTCTAAACAACAAATACGTTGCATTTGCATGTTTCATACGTATCATATCAACATTTCTAAAGTGACGTAGTATATAAGCTCACTTTATCATCTGGAGGTGGAGAAGATAGTGGATGGTACCTGACACCTAAACAAGATGCGGGCCATGGTGCCGACCACTGTTCGAGACCAACAAAACTGGTTGTGACTTAACAAGTCAGTGCTGTGTTTTTAGCGGCTTTATAGGCACCAAACAAGGGTGTTTTGTAGCGATCTGTCGCCATGGTCGTGTTTTTTTTTTTGCTGATACAGGCACAAAAAGTTTTTTGCCAAGACATCAATGCATTTCCTGCAGGGAAAGTGGCACGAAAAGCTGCTGTTTTTTGCTGAGACATCACTGTTTTTCCTGCGAGGACAGAGGCACAAAAAGCAGATATTTTTTTACAGAGACATCGCTACTCTTCCTGCCGGGATACAGGTGCGAAAAGCGGTTATTTTTTGCTGAGACATTGCTGCTTCTGCTGACGAGACATAGGCACAAAAAGTGGTTGTTTTTTGCAGAAACATTGCTGCTTTTCCTTCCAGGATAGTGGCATGAAAAGTGGTTGTTTTTTGCTAAGACACTGCTGTTTTTCCTGCTTGGACAGAGGCACAAAAAGCGATTGTTTTTTACCAAGACATCATTGGTTATCTTGCCAGGATAGTGGCACAGAAAGCAGTTGTTTTTTACAGTGACATCGCTGCTTTTCCTGCTGCGATTGTGCCCCAAACCAGGTATTTAAAGTCAAGACATGATCTTTTCCGAACCATAACCAAGTGGTTTTTGTGCCTAAACCTAACTACACGTTAACCCCAGCACTGCTGAAACATAAAGTTTAAAAATATCTGCTTCATAATGACGAGCAAATGTAACATATCTGTGGTTGGAGAAACATACAATGCCAACATTTTTTCTGGCAACTGGTTTGGAACCTGTATGAATGCAGATGTGGATGCAGTTTGTTAGCTTCAGGAAGTTATCACTTTTGCTCCTATACAGTTTGACGAAGTTTTACAGCTAACATCATGGCATGCTAACTAAATCAAGTAATTTTTCAATTTGGTCCACTAGTGATCTAAAAACAATTGTGGATCTAGAAGCAATCAATGTTTTGGTCCCGTCTGTTTATGCCCCCTTGTCGAAACTTGGAGCATTATCATGGAAAAAACATAAATCCATGTGTGGACAGTGGACAAGACTCAAAATCAGGCTAAGAATGAGTGAGCCATATTGGAAAAATGTTATGGTACACATTCAAGATAATGTTAAATGCACAAGGCAAATAACATCCCAGAGACTGCTGCTTGTATCAGATTTGTTTAAAATGGGTTTGTGTTATGTCACAGTTTAGTGATTAGTTACACTCCATACTTTAGTTTAAGATGTTGAGATGCTAAAATGAGTACATATACATGCACACTAATATTCTACCATTATTCCAAATATGACAATATTCCGAGTAGGAAATGAAAAGCCCACATCTCTGGTCAGAAGAAGAAACACACCTTCTTTTAAACAATTTGAAAGACTTGGCTATTAACAGATTTTTGGATATGCAAAAATATTGTAAAGTTGACCTTTTAAAGAAGGTGGTTAAGGGAATGAAAGATGGAGGCAGTGGTTGGAAAAGTCTGCCACTGGTGGAAAAAGCGTTCTACTTTTCCATATTTTGACATGGAAATATTAATGGAATATTCCTTTTTCATTAGCCACATGAGAAGCTTAGTAGAAATATTGTATTTTTCAGAATAAGGGCAAAACCAGAATATTTTGAGCATGTAAACATTGTCGTTAATGCAGTTAAATTGGCGTAACATCACAACAAGTGAACATAGGTTTGGTTTGTTGTAGCATTTGAGAAGACTAATGCCATAAATGAGCTACAAACCAAATTCTGTTGTTGTAATTTTATCATAACATTGAGAAAAGGGAGCGCTTGTTCAGCTTGCAAGCAAGACTGGGTTGGCATCGTTTGTATGGCATCTGGTGGCAAGTGTTCAACTGTAGGCTTTTGGAATTGATATTTTCTCATAAATCTAGCATGTATATTGTCCTGTATAAAAAGCACATTTAACACTGAGGGTATTTTTGATACAATACTTAAAAATCTTTGGTATCCAGTCTGTTGTGCAAGTTTGGTGTTGTGATACCTTTCTTGTGCTTAAGTATTGGACAAACCCCAGTGTGGACTAAAAGAAATGCAGGCATTTACTGAACATAGACAAAATAAGTAGACTTTTAGTGCTAGTTTGCCTTCCTATCTGCTCCGAAACCTCATTTTCTACCAGTCCATCAGTGTGATCGAATGTGTGTTAATTTCCAGGAGCCACATATTCAGGGTTGGTGTAAGAGAAGCCGAGGAAATCGTCCTGGTCCAGGTTCATGATGACGAGCTTGTCTGTCGGCGTCAAGTCCACCGGCATCTTGGTGAACTCCTTGTCAAAGTTACAGGTGTCCCGACGGTTTCTCTGCAGGAGGCATTTATGAGATTATGAAGGAGAGAAGGGCATGATGAGAGGAAGAATTGAAGAGAAGCAGGACAGATAAAAAATGGTTGCAGGAGAATGGGATGGATTGGAAAGGAGAAGAAGAGAAAGCATTACTGTTAGATACCGAGTACAATATCATCTGCATAAAAGCGTAAGTTGTTTTTGTTTGGACTTTGCCTTCGTTCACGGTAGAGGTACATATTTTCAGATTGTTACACAGTGTAGTTACAGTTTCTATACAAAGGCCTTTGGCTTGTAGTCATGTTTATTATGTTTAGTTCAACTGTATGACTGTTTCCATCAAGCAGTACAGTATAGCTCAGTTTTGAGTTCGGTACGCTTTTTTCTGTTTCCACTGCGAAGTTGTGGATGGTACCAATGGAACCATTCTGTACCATTCCCATTTTTGGTCCCCCCTCTGTTGGGGTACCTAGCACACAGATCTGGTACTAAAAGGTGGAGCTGTGAACACTGCAGTCAGTAATGTTACTCAATGGATGAAGTGACAACGTGAATCAATCAACATACCTTAAATTTTCCACAACTTTGATCATTACGGTAGTTTTTATATGACATACACTTTAATGAGTGGCTCTTCAAGGGTTAATACACATCAATTTCGGCCAGGTTATGTGAACGGCATATATTCTAATCCTAACTCACAACAAACCCACTTTTTTTAAATAACTCATAGAGAAAGACTCTCTCTGCAGCCTGTTTTATTTTGTTCTGTAAATGTTGGCTTGCAACTTTGTTCTGTGGACAATAAACAATACAGTGAGTGCTGGACGGAGCAGTGTCTGAAGGGTTACTGTTGGTTACAAAGGTACCATACCGAAAGTGTTTGGTGGAAATGGGACTGAGTTGTATCTGATATCATTAAAAGCCGACCATACACCAAACAACTTTTTAAGCAATTTTACTGTGGCAGACACCTTTCTGATTTTGGAATAAAATTATGAGTGCTTTACTTCAGTTCATGCGATATCCCTTTATCTCGATTGTTTGATCATTTGGCATAAGGTGTTCATAAAATTCAGTCTTCGTTGTCTGAAGTCTTTTTCTCATCTTCTGAGAAAATCATACATGTTTAAAATTATGGAAAGTTTTTAGTTTTGGCTCATGCAAATAGTGAAGTTCAGTGACATAAACATTGTAAGCAACCAATAGATGTGCTACCTCCAGCACCAAGAAGCAGCAAACCAGGTAGACAGTAAACATGGAGGGGACTCCAGGGAGTTTTGGAACTGTGGAAAAGGAGGAGAAACTGGTAGAGCTGTGGTGTGAACAAGAGTCCGTATTTCACTGAGTGTGTATCTGAAGCACCAGCAGTTTGCCTCTCATTCCCATCATGGTCTCCTCTCACCAAAATAGTGCAGCTATCCAACAGAGGCTGGAAGCAACAAAATCCAAAATGTATGCAAAGTTTGAAAGCAAATACAGTTTCTTTATCTGATGCTGAATTGACAATAATACTGCTGACATGACGCCTTTTATCTTGTGTGTCTGAAGTGTTTGTGGAGTTTGTTGTAATATTTTCCACCAGCAGCAGGGAGGGAAATAATCTCAAAAAGAATCTACTTGTAGTCTTGCAAATAGTGACCCAGCAGGATCCTCAGTCTTTGCAAAACCTTATAGTGTGGGACTGAAAACTCACATTGTCTTTAGATGTGAGTGGGTGTCAGACTGTGGTCTTTTCAAAGTTATATAGCATAAGACAGGCATAAATGGCCTGTTTTAGTTAGTCTGTCTTTGTTTTTACTGTGGTCTGGACTCACAAAGCTTATACTGAAAGGATTTTGTTTTCTGGGTTTTTGGTTTTCAGTTTGCTGTGTGTCTTGCCTCGTGTTCTTGTGCTGCCTTTCTCTCCTTTTTCCATCTACACACCTGCTTTGAATCATCCTCGTTAGTCCCTCCCTGCTCCCAGAGTTTCTCCCAGCCAATCAAGCGGTTCTGCTGCCTCATCACCTCATTCCTCTCACCTGAGCTTCTCCACACTTCTCTCCACCTGCACTTCATCCCCTCATCAGATTAGTTAGGTGTGGTCGAATAGTTATTTTTGCTTAGGAAGCTTCCTAAGTGAGTGAAATGACCTGGAAGTATTTAAGTGCCTGTCATGATAAGAGCTTCTGAATATTAAAGAAATGTGCTTCAATGCTTCCGTTATAATATCCTTGTCAAGTATTCGTCCACAGCCCTGGTTTTCAGTTCAGTCTTTGCTGGATCCTTGGTTTTATTCTGTTATGATCAGATTTGTCTTGCCTGCATAAACCTTAAATAAAAAGTTTTTTCTTGACGTTCTTGTTGCCTGCAGTTTCCTGCATTTGGGTCCACCTGCTCCACTCTTCATGACAATTGTTAGAGATATATTTAAACACACACTTATTTGCTTTATTGCAAAGATTTAGATAAGATAATCACTACTAATCTTATATCGTTCTCTTCAATGTGAAGCTGGATTCAGCAGCCAGTTTTCTTAGCTTAGGACTGGAAATGGGGGAAATAACTAGCCTGGCTCTGCCTGAAAGTAACTAAAGGTGCTGTCAGACCTAGAGTTGTCTTGCTTTGGTCTGAATCAGGGACTAATTTTGTTACAAAGTTGTATAATTGCCTAGAGTTGGTTCGTGTTCTCACGGCAGCATTTACAAACAGACCAGATCAAATGCCTTGTGTGAGAAAGCTGCTCTTGATTGGTCAGAATTTCCATGCGGGAAAAATCCAGGAAGTAAAGAAAACATTGAAGAAGAGTACACTTGCAAGATAAATGTGACACTTTCTAATGTCACAATGGAGGGACAACTACGCAGGTTGATTTTAGCGCTGCTCATCGTGGACTATATTGCTGTCATTGTTCATTTGAGTCAAAGCATACAGTTTGAAAACGAGGCGTGGCTCCAACTAGAAAACAATGTTTTGATGCATTGGATGTGCTGAATGTGCATATTAAGGCAGTACAGGAGGAGGCGCACATTAATAATCCTCCAGGACTGTAACATGCTCATGTTTAACCCAAACAATGTGTCACGTGACTGAAGTTGGTTCAGATCCAGGTCGGAACACGTTCTCACCACAAATGAACCAAACCAGAATATGTTTGTAACCAGACCAAGACTAACTTTTCAAGAAGGTCTCAGTCCGGTTGTTTTGGTGCACACCTGAGTGCGATTGCTGTTTTCACACCTGCCCAAACGAACCGCACGTAGGGGGCAAACGAACTTGGGTTTGATTGAACTGAACCAAACAGGGCAGGTGTGAAAGCATGTTCTGTATCTCAAGACATCATTATTGTTGATCCAATTATTTCTAAAAACACATACCATCTCCATGTGCCCTCTAGAAATGGTATTTGCACCATCTGACAATGCAGGAAGCTCTTTGCTGTCAACACTACCACCCAACTTGTTATATATATAATATGTACAACAGCATGAATTTGAAGTGCTTTTGTTAAGAAGTCCTCAACGTTACTTTATTTCTCACCTGAATATCCAATCTCTCACCAGCCAATGTCTCTTTTTTAACATTATCTCTATAATGCCAGGATATTTTTACAGCTCAACAATGAGCCTCCTCTTGTCCACTGTGACAGGTACAAGACTACAGAGGACATACCACACCTGACAGGAAAAAATGTAGACACAGTTGCCTGGATGTGCTAAGCAACGGAGTGAATCTACAAAAATGCTGCTTTTCTGGAGTTTCAGCACTGAAAAATAGGACAGTGGTGTATTCTGTCTGCCTGCTTTGCTGCTGCTGCTGGTGTGTGGGTTTACATAGAATAACAGGAATGAACAGAGCACCCTCTTCTTGTCCTGTCGCTGCTGTGATGGTCCTTTTTGTTTATGCTAAGATGCCACAGGTAATACCTGTATGAATGATGGCAGATGAAAGGAAGATAAAAAAATAGAGGTAAAAAGATACACGGTAATGATGAAACAGAAAGAGATAATCAAACATCTCATAGTTTGAATAAAGTAGGAACAGAAGTATCAAAATACTGACAGTGGCAGGCAACCCATACTAGAGAGATGTCAAAACACAGGTAAAATAAAAAGACATATTAAATATATTCAAGGATAAAGTAGGAGAGTGAGTAAAGTAAGTGCAGAGGAGAGTCAACACTAAGAGATAGAAATGCTAGGCGACATGAATGAAGACAGGAAAAATGAGAGAGACTGGAGTACAGGCAGCAGCAACTGTGACTTTGTGTAGGAGGTGAGGGAAATCTCTGTGTGTATGTGTGTGTGTGAGAGAGTTAGTGGAGGGTTTCTCTGGGGCAGGGCATTGTTAATGCTCGGCTCAGTTGGTGGATGGACAGAGAAAGAAAAGAGCGAGCTGGGTGTTAAAGATGGAGGAGTGTATGTCAGCGTGTGGGGGAGGGGCAAGTCAGATGCGGTAAGTGAGCGGCTGCCATTTGATTCACTGACACTGACATACTCATCCTGTTGGTGAATTAATTCTTATGGGGGTTACCCACGCTGCAGGCACTCATGGCGCTGTAAGGCTCTATGTATAAGAGCAAACATATACATACATGCATACATACATACATATCACTGCGAGCCATATATGGCCTGTAGGATGTTCTTCAAAGAAGGAGAGTAATGAGTAGCACAGATTGTGTGTGTGTTGTCATGTGAAGTAGGATTGGTTAGGAGTCTTATATACCTCATGTCCAGGGCACATACAGATTTGCGATATTTATCATTCAGTTTTGTTTGTGTGTGTAACAAGTCTGGCTGTTCTCATGCACCGTTTATATTTATACCTATGAAAAATAGTGCACCAGAATTTGTATATAACCCACATAGTTATGAAGGCTGCCATCACATGACCGATGCACTGACAGGAGTAACAAATTATGTAATATAAAGAGCGAGAGTCTGTAAAAGGAGGAAGGTTGGGGTGGTTAATGGATCAAACAAACACACAACTTTCCCCTTGCAGACAGGTGTTCATGTCCCGTGTGTTACAGCGGCATTTGTGAGGTGCTGATTCGTTAGATATTACACCAACTGTCATATGTGCATTTTTGCAAGATATTATACGAATCTGGGCGGCATTTTGGTGTGGTGGTTAGCACTGTCGCCTCACAGCAAGAGGATTCCTGGCTCAATTCCTGGGTGTGGGAGCCCTTCTGTGTGGAGTTTGCATGTTCTCCCTGTGTCAGCGTGGGTTTTCTGCGGGTACTCTACTACGGCTTCCTCCCACAGTCCAAAGACATGCAGGTTAACTGGTGACTCTAAATTGTCCATAGGTGTGAATGTGAGTGTGAATGGTTGTCTGTCTCTATGTGTCAGCCCTGTGATAGTCTGGCGACCTGTCCAGGGTGTACCCTGCCTCTCACCCAATGTCAGCTGGGACCCGCGACCCTCAAGAGGATAAGTGGTTAGAAAATGGATAGATGGATGGATTATATGAATCCTTGTATGAGGATATGTTGAACTCTTAAGGGTTATTTTATTGGCATTATCCCCAATGTGGCCATTTTCAACTTCATTACACCCAGCATGAGAATTATACAGTAAATTAACATCTTAATGTCATTGTCATGGTTTGCTTTTTCATAGGCTCTTTTCCACATGCACATTTAAATTCTATTCTAATCTATTTCTTGATCTCTCCAGCACAGTAGTCAGTAGATTATCACTATTGGAAACCTCTGTGTGGTCCAACCTGTGTTCATTCCCAGGGCGTCAAATACCGCTGCTTTGTCTCTTTGCTTCTCATAGTGACGCACGGCTGAAACACACTTTAACACAAGGTTAATGTTGTGAAATGGTCCTGGTTAGGTTTAGACAGTAAAACTATGTGGTTGTAGTTCGAGAAAACATCATTTTTTGGGTTAAAATAAGTATGTTTGTTCCATAGAGGGATGTGCATAAGTCATGTGAGTGATGTCAGTGCGTGACAACCACGCGTAAATGACATAACATGACATTAAAACAATGGTGACCTTTGGTGTCAGATGGAATACAGCTACGCAACTGATGTGACCTTAAGTTAAAACATTGATTTTGGTTTTTTTTGTTTCACATGGAACATGAATTGTGGTCTCCTGGATCAAAGTTCAGTTCCAGGCTACGTATACGCATCTCACTCTTTGTACTACATCATTTGCTCACATTGTCATATGATGGCGCAAAAGGGTTTGTCACTGTAGTTGGTTTATAGCTTGATGTGTCTCATTAACACGCTAAAGGATGCCTTCAGTATCTATATCATGTGCCAAAAGGTGTGACAAAGCAGCAGTATTTGACATTCCCAACTTGTAGATAGGGTTCACGTCAACATCTGAGTCGTAATTAGGATCAGTAGAGCTCCAGTATATCCTACTTGGCATGTCTTAAAACTAAGCAAACAAGTCCACCGCTCAGTGTAATTAAACCCAAATCTAAGGGATAACGTGTTGGAGACAGGCACACTACTGTTCTATTTTTAACCCTCACAGGCCCATCTCTATAATCATGTAACTTTAAAGTTGTGTTATGGTGTGGTGACACTTGTGAGTTATCAAAATAGAGAATCTTTCCCTTCTCTACCACCATCCCATGTGGCTTGACTGCAGCATGAGGCTCCTCGGTTCTGAAATTTTTGCAAAAGTGTTTGAAAAAATGTTTGAAAAAATAATAATCCTGAACATACTGCTGAAAATCAGATTTTAAAAGTACAATTTGGAGTGCAAACATTCTGCACATTTAGCATTTATCTCTTTAGACCTACTGTGAAGGACTGTCTGAGCTGCAGCGTGATAAGGTGCATTTCCTGTCCTTTTTCGTTTAAACTTTTTTTATCACTGGAAACATATTCTGAGCTCTGCTTGCCACAAGAAAACGCTGTTCACTGGCAACTGAGGTGACCAGAGTCCTCTTGCAGAAAGATACAACACAAACTCTTAATGTCTGTGCATCATTAAATGTGGGACAAATGATTGTGAGTAGATTAACAGCAGAAAATAAAATAAAAGTGGTACATTTTTCAGCAAAAGTCAGTAAAATATAGAGTCACACATAGAGTCATGAGGTAAAGTGGTATAAAGAGAGCAGCAGAGAGGGAGAGAAGGAAATGGATCAAATAAAAAGCTGGCCACATAAATATTCACATCACTGAGCAAGTAGCGGTCACAGAGAAAACCACACAAGGGGTGATCTCAGAAAATCCACAACCATAAATATATCCACAAAGTCAAGAGTCTGAGCCTTTAACAGCCTGTATGTTTGGAAAACACAAACAGCTGAAGCCACAGTCCAACTCACAGCACGAGGAAGAGGAAGGAGGTAGGTGACGAGAATAAGATACAGGATTAAAGAAGAGGAGGATCTGGCAAAGCAGATGTTGATTTTTATACAGGTCAAGTGTATCTTTAAGACCCCTCTGAAGATAGAAAGTCAATACAAGCTTGGCTGTTTATTTGACAAGAGCAAGGCAGAGGGAGGCGGGGCCAGGAACAACAGCGAGAGAGACAGAGAGGGACAGGAGAGCTTTCGAGATCACAGGAACCACAAACCAGCGTTGCATCTCCTACCTTCATCTGCCAACTCTCCCATCGCCTGCGAGGAGCTCCCTCCATCCACAGGGACACACCTGCCACAGCCGGCCCAGATCCACCTCACATTCCTGGGCATGATATCCACTAGTCTCAAGAGAGGCCTGCACCCGTGTGGATGTGGTGTAATTAACTTTCCAAATGATACATCAGAGATGAGGTTTTGTTAACTTTAGTTTTATTTCACCATGTCAATCCACAGTCAGTACAAACTGTGCAGCCAAACGTCATTAAAATGCACAGAACTTTATTTTAGTGGAGATCCCAAAGATACCAAATATGTAATTTTAGAGAAATCTGTGTAATAATGCACAAGATGTCTGCAATATTTTCATTTAATGGAATGGTGCAGCCTTGGGTTTGAATATTTCACTCAGCGTAAACATCATAAATCTTGTCAGACAGAGTGGAATTAGATCATTTTTCCAACCTTAAACCCACTTAAGGGCAAAATGGGGGAACATTGTACGTTAAAAATACTTTAACAGGTTAAATTTAAAAACACATTATTCACAATGAGCAGATCCACTTGGTCATATTTCCCCTAGCATTGCCAGATGTACGATAATCACTGGATATGCATGATAATTTTAACATCTAACTTGGTGAATTTGGGGTTCATTTTGACCATCATTTGGTGATTGTTGGAAAAGCGGACTAACTAACTAGATGACTAACAAGACTAAGAGACTGAGTGTGTTTTATGATAAGTTAACAAGGCAATTAAGCTAACTTTAGAGTTAGTTAGGCGAAAGAGAGAAACTGGAAATCGACTGGTGTATATCTTGGTGTATTTCCCTGTTTATTATAGAAAATGGGTATAAGAACAGGCCAAAATCAGGTTCTTGAACTAGACAGCATAACACACTTTGCGGCACCACTGATGTGTTACAACTGACAACAATCATTTTCTTTTGTACAAGTCAAATGACCATGGCAAACACTTCAATGCCCTCTCTGCTCTCATTCTATTTCTATGGAGCTAACATTAGATTAATTAGCTACCTGACTACAGCTGAAAAGCTACACATATAGCTGAGCTTTACAGACATATCCTCCTGAGACCCCGTGTCCTCTTTTGGGGACATCATATTTTGGGTTAAATTGACCTTACACTTCATTCTACTTAACTTAAACCTGCTGTCCACCTTTGTGTACACTTTTTTTGTGCCATCTAGTGGTAGTAAGAGCACAATATACTCGTCCATGTAAAAACAAGATGGCAGCCATCTCTGCCAAGTCAGTCTGCAGCCGATCCTGACACAAAAGTGGACAAGTTCCAAAAACCTGATCACATTTAATGGTTGAAACTTGTTTATTTATGATTAATAATGTTTGTAGTTTGATATGGCGACAAGTTTGACCAATTTTAACAAAAGTAACAAGCTAAGACACTGTTAATCAGGAAGTATGCGTTTGAAGACATTAGGACTTTATTGTCGTCTCGTTTGAGGACACTGGGACTTATTATCCTTGACAATGTTTAGTTATTTATACTTATCAGATCCTACTGATCTCAAGGAGAAATTAAAAATGCATACCAAACAAAAGTTCGAGTCTCAGGAGCATGTAATTATAGTTGTTAACGAATGTTGTAATCTCAGCTGACAATATCGATGGTTTCAAACCTGCTTGTGTCAGTTATGTCAGTTAAAATCACCATCAACACGATACTGATGGGCAGCAGCCTGTCAGTGTAGCATGAATACAGTACAGCGCTCTCACATATGCTTTCATTATCACATCCTAAAGGAATATTCTAGGAAAATGTATTCATCCATGTCAGTGCTCACGATTGCTGACCGATACAATGTCAAATTAAATGTCCTGTGACTTATGACTAGCAGTAAAGACGGTTAATCTGACAGGAAATATGAACACATGCATACAGATGTGAGCGTGTGTGTTTATGTTTCCAAAACCTTGTAAATCCACTGTGTACACTGCCTAAGACCGTGAACACAGTTATTTACCAAAAATACCCATATAAACTCATTCACACACACACACACACTTACACACACACACACACACACACACACACACACACACACACACACACACACACACACACACACACACACACACACACACAGCTGCCAGCCATGTAGGCCAGCTCATAATGTGTTCCATCTCAACACGCTTCAATTGCAGTTAATGCTGTGAGGCAGAGAGACAGAGATATGGAGAGAGGGAAAAAAAGAGAGATGCAGCAAAGGACAGGCAGTGAGATAAATATCAGTGGCCCTTGGTATAGATGCACAGATAGAAAGCTTGGAATATACAGTAGCATCAGGGCAAACACACAATTGTTTTTCAAGTGACTGTGTTCCAGAGGCAGTGGTTTTAATAGAGAAACATGACTCTGAGTCTTTAATTTAGTCTTTGCCTCTTTTCCTCTCCCTCTCCTCCTCTCTTCTGCCTTCCTGCCTCACTCCCCTCCACCTCCCTCCCTCTCTCCCTCTCTCTCTCTCTCACCCCATCTCTTTTCAGTAACGAGAGGATTAGCGGGAGACGAGCCTATGTCAGCTGAGGATGCGGGGAGAGTGGGAGGCACAGAGGAAAGGGGAGGTGAAGAGGAGAGGAGGGTGAATGAAAGGCGGTATCGAACGCTGACCTGTTTTGGGCTGATAAGCGCAGGCTGCTTTGTGCTGAAGCCACTGGCTTTAATTTGGGGGCCGCAACATTTGGAATTAATTATCACACACACTCCAGCACTGCTGCGGCTTACTGTGTACATGGCTATTACATCCACTCCAATACAAACTTTATGCAGCTTATGTGCTGGAACTTACTGTTACACAGGAGTTTGTATTGCTGTTATGATATATTTGCATAAAATACAGCTGCACCATAATGTCTGTATACAGCTAACAGAGAAAAATTCGGGTAGTGAGGAACAGTACGGGCAAAAAGCAACAGGAAGATGTTCTCTGTCAACACTAAAATGTAAAGAACAGCATGTAAAACGTGTTAGCTACAAGATGAAGCTGAAACCTGACTATTCTTTCCCGGGACACAAATTTTCCTGTTTTTTTTTTTTCCTGGAAATTTACCTCTAACTTAAAATGTCAGAGTTCGAAAAAAAAACCCAAATTCTTCTACTACTATTCTGTGTTAGTCATTTAGACAGTCGCGCCCAGTGCCTGACCTCGCGTTTTCCAGGTAAAGACGTAAAGACACAGCATGTGTACGGCCCCTAATTTCCAGGGCTGGTACCTGCGGTTATTCCACAGGCTAGTTAATAACATGTTGGGCAGGAAATCCAAAGTGTGGGATCATTTTGAGAAGGTGAAGGACCAACCCAAGGTGATATGTAAACTCATCTTCATTGGTCCACTACAAACATGACGTATCATGTGAAACATGGAAGTAGCTACATGCCCATTAGCCCACAGCGTCATTAACAGGCAGCTCGCTCAGTGTGTGACGTGCACTTGTAGATAAAATATAGGCCTATATTAATGAAGGTTCATTAGTACGGTTTGTATTTCTCTGTAATGTAGCACAGTGTTAACAATGTTACTGAGACTATTCTTTCTCACACCTTCAACTCAAACCATCAAAATATATCATTTAATAATTAAATTAATATCGTTAACATGTGGACAACTAGTCGATTAATGACCCTAAATGGCGACTATTGGTCGCTTAGGAAGATTCTAGGAGTCGGGGGCAGCCCTAGTGTGGCGTCATGATTGAAAAACAATAGGACTAACCTATAACCCATGGTGTATATTCAGTGTATAAGCCTGAGTCAAAAGCCATAGCCTGCTTGGGTGTGACATCTGAGCCAGATGTCACACTCTTAAGGTCATGTGCCTCAACAATCTACCGAAATTTTAAGATCTTAAATCTCAACATGTTTCACTATCTTCATTAAAGCTGAACCTTACTGGCACAGTTTCTCTCTTCCTATTGATGGATTCTGAACCTCACTTCCTTTCACCGGTCTTGTGATCAAAGGCAGAAGCATTCCCAGTAGATAACTGGTGTGTTGTAGATGCTGCTCTCCATCACATTGTGCTACGGCTAAGAACCACTACATCTAGTTTGTGTCAGTTCTTGTAAACATTATATTGTATGAGGGATAGTAAATGGTGCAAGATCCAGTAACCTCTATAAAAAGTGAATGTGCAGATAGTCAGAGCAGCAGCAGCAGCAGCAGCAGCAGTGGCTCGACTACAGTGGATTGCGAGCAGCTTTAGAGGCGGCGTGAAGCGGCTGAGTGGCTCAGCAGGGCTGTGTGTATGTAGGCCGTGTTCTGCATGTTATTTCCTTGAAGTCATCAGACCTACGCTCCCCCATCAGGGAAAGGCTCTTATGATAAGTGGCAGCCATGAAATATGCACAGCCTGTCGTAGCCGCCTGCCCCGCTTCACAGAGCCTCGCTTTGCCTCCTCGTCCCCTCCCTTCCTGCTCTCCACTGTCCCTTCTTACTACCTCTTCCTCGCCTGCCTTCATCGTTGAATTCCTTCCCCACCTGTTTTCCTCTCTCTTCACCCTCCATCACTCTAATCTCTTTCTCTTCACCTCCTTCTCTTTACTCACCACAGTCATTTTAAAATGAACACAATGAACATATACACACAAAATCAATAGTAAACATCCCCTAACACATCTTTTAAATCCTTTATTTTAGGTATGCCTGTTCTTCCTGGAAAACAAACAAACAAAAAAATAATTTTGGCACATGGAAAGCATTGTGAGAAGCATTTTTTTTTCTCTTTCGATGTATTTAGATGCATTATTTTCACACATAGCACACACAACAGTAGCTTGTATTATGCTTTTTGAAGCACTGCAGACACAGAAAACATGAATCACCCTAATATGTTAAATGTTTATAAATCCTAACTAATAAAAAGGTAAAACAAAAGCATTTTTCATGCAGAGTTCGTCTTGCTTCTCCTTCAGCAGGAAGGAATCATAGAAACAGAAACACAAATCCTGGAGTAAGACTTCTCTTGTCCTTTACAATACTAACCACATGGTGTAAATATCAACATTTGGCACAGGTATATATGTTTATGTATAAGTATATATAGCTATTTGTTGTTGGTATAATACAGGAGACACTGACTGTAATAAATACTAACAATGGAGGTACGACACAGAAAATGGACACAGAGAAGATATGGCTAACAACACAACAGTTGCATTTAGAATCATAGTCATGGACGAAATGTGAAAGCACTAAAGCTGCTCTTCTGTGCTCAACTCATCAGCACTTTAAGACTAGAGATAACAGACATGATCAACTTTATCCAGATGTTAGTTTAGACTGTCCCTAAATCAGTAATCTTCCTCCCTCCAATCCATTAACCCGATAAAAATATCAAATAACTTCATGGAGCAGGTCTCAATGCCTCCAAAAAGCATGATGCAAACACACATTACAGGGGTCTGTGTGTGAAAATATTCAGATCGGTGACGAGGCACCTAAAGGAGAACTTGGAAATCTTCAGTGGACGCCTTTTTAGTTTTGAATTCTTGCTATTCCCAATCAGGCATCAGCCTCCCTCAGCTTTCTGCTAACCCTTCACCATCTGGCCCACTTATCAGGGCAAAGCAGAGCAAAAATCACCAGTGTCCTGCAAAAAGGATCTTTCAAATACCTAAAGTTGTTTTTTTACTGTAGTTGCAGATGGCATTTTTAACAACATTAATATTATAATATTTAAAAGTGTAAGCCAAATTCTAGTGAAACTGTCTGGAGTAACTGAAATGTATGTGAAGACCAACTGCCTTCTGAATTAAAGATGCAAGAAACATTTTAAGGACCTGAAATAACTATGTTCTGCTTTGAAATAAACATTATATTCTGATTCGCTAATAACACTGATTTCCCATTAACTTCTAGTCACATCCATGCTGCAGATATTCTGAGATATCAGTTAATGATAATGTCCTGCTTGTGGAGACCACAGTGACCAGTGTTGTGCACGTTCACACCTCGAATCTCAATTCAGAAAGATTAAAATTAGGGCTGCCCCCTGGTAGTCGACCAAATGTTAGTCGACCAGAAAGGTCATTAGATTTCATTGACTGCTTGGTCGCAGAAAAAAAACCAAAACAACTCGAAACTCTATTAGGAGCTGGACCTTGTCAAAATAAATGAAAACCTACGTGACTGGACCATGTGGGAATTTGAAAGGACAGACACAGGAGACAGGAGTCAGGTTAATTTCCAGGGCTGGTACCTGTGGTTATTCCACAGGCTGGTTAATAACATGTCGGGCAGGAAATCCAAAGTGTGGGATCATTTTGAGAAGGTGAAGGACCAACCCAAGGTGATATGTAAACTCATCTTCATTGGTCCACTACAAACATGACGTATCATGTGAAACATGGAAGTAGCTACATGCCCATTAGCCCACAGCGTCATTAACAGGCGGCTCGCTCAGTGTGTGACGTGCACTTGTAGATAAAATATAGGCCTATATTAATGAAGGTTCATTAGTACGGTTTGTATTTCTCTGTAATGTAGCACAGTGTTAACAATGTTACTGAGACTATTCTTTCTCACACCTTCAACTCAAACCACCAAAATAGATCATTTAATAATTATATTAATATCATAAACATGCGGGCGACTAGTCGACTAATGGCCCTATTGGTTGACTGGGAAAATTCTTAGTCAGGGGCAGCCCTACCATTCACCAAAAACATGAGCACATTCTAATGCACTCCTTTAGCGTGTTCATGCACAACACTGACATCAGACTCCTGCGCCTGTTAGCATGACAGATAAGTTTGTTTAAGTGAATAAATGATATGTTACTGTGTCATTATTCTCCTTCACCTGCAGAGATAACTTCATGCCACTAATACTGATAAACACCAGTGAAACAACTCCTCTGATGTCCCTCTGTGATGAAGAGGAGTGTGATATGAGGAAGCACTTCAGCCTCTTTCACACAATGTTAACTGCAGTGAAATGTAAAACCTCTCTGACAGAGATATAAATGCCCACCAACATGCTTCATAACCTCAAAGCCTTCTGCATGTTCATTAATTACAGTCGTCACCTGAGCCCTCTGAGGGTTGGTTCAGTACCAATTCTGCCTTCCTGTCAACAAGATTATTGCTAGCTGGGGAAAACAAGACACAAAACACACACATTTCCTGCTTCAGATGGCCTAGCTTTAACCTGTGTCCCTTATTGCTGCTGCTGTAGTTAGGATGGAAATTATTGCGCAGCAGATGGCTACTTGAAAAGCACCAATCACAGTGAGATGAGCCTCAAATCCTCTCCAACAAAAAACTAGATCAGAAAAGTAGAGCTGCATGACATATTGGTCCACTGTATGAAATCCAGGTAGTGGCCTTTTTTTCTACCACAGAAAGTTTTCCCTAGCCTGAGAACTTTTTGAGATGCTCAGGTACTTAACCTGCATTTCAAAAGCAGGAATCTGAGTTCAGTTTTAGTTTCCAGGCCACAGAAAACATCTCTAGTACTGAGGTGGTGCTTTTAAGGTGGATTTTGCTGCAACACTAACTTGTTTACAGCTTTCAAAGTTTCCAATCAAGCACTC
This sequence comes from Cephalopholis sonnerati, assembly GCA_019142605.1. Taxonomy (NCBI): domain Eukaryota; kingdom Metazoa; phylum Chordata; class Actinopteri; order Perciformes; family Serranidae; genus Cephalopholis; species Cephalopholis sonnerati. Next base: position 29,984,536 of record JAGQAX010000016.1, read on the forward strand.
AGTTTCTCTAGTATGACTATTCTCTTGCTGACATTTGGTGAAACTTCATATTCTTTGCTAATTGTTTCAATTTAAATATCATGCATCCATTCTCTACTTTTAACATCTGTTCTCTTCTGCCACTTGTGGAGCCGCTGGCTGGAAGTAAAGCGGATCAAACCAATACTGCTTGACATGGAGGGGTGCAGACATTCACCATACAAACAAATGTAAACACAAGGCCAGGCAAGTTGCTGGGATGCAGGTATTGACGCACACACAAAATTGCAAACGCGCGTTTTCATACACAGTACTCGTTCGCACACATATAAAACGCTGTAAACAAATGCCCAGGTATATGTATCATGCTTTTGTAAAACACAAAGAAACTAACTGCTAGTCTCTTTCATTGCTTATATACTAGATAACAGAAAATGAGAGTATAAGAAGTAGTATCATCTATCTATTTAACTGACTCAAAGCCTATATAAAGACTACATTTCCCAACAGCATTTTACCATCATGATCCCAAAATAAGACACATACAAAATCTGGTATTTGTGGTCTTTTGTGGCACAAATCTTCCACTGTGTCAATGAGTGAAATCATACACCAAATACGTTTTTGTTAGATACATTAATAACAGCCACACAATGGCTGTAGAGGGGTGCAGATGCTAACATGCTGCTGGGAAACAAAGTCCAGGGCTGTTATTGATATAGAAACTCATGCACAAGTATGTGAAGCATTCCAGTTTTCGCTAAGATAAGGATAAACATACAGACACTATTAATATTATTACACATTGAATAAAAAGCACACCAGAAGTACAGGCCGAACTCAGAATGCGCTGGAATACTCGAGGGATGAGTAAAGAAAAGTTAACTCACAACTTTCACCAAAAAAAAAAAAAGGTAATAAAATGGAATCCTGGAGCTATGTTACATGTGAGTTATGCTGTTGTGTGTTTGTGTGTGCTGTGGGATATGTGACTCGTCAGTATTATGTGGTTAGGTTGTAAAATTACTGCATTTGTGACGATGAAAAAAATGTTTTAAGAATCATTTTTGTGCCTAATCCTTATTCTATTGTGGCCGACAAGGGCATAAGCAATACAATAATGGAAACCATTTCCAGTAGGAGAAATGTGCTGCAGCTTCAGTAATGGTGCCAATTCAAAAACACACAAGAAAGTCTAAAATGTGCTGCAAATAAAAACACTTTCTGCAGAAAGAGAAAACAAATACATAAACCGCGAACACACTGCAAATACAGAAACAATGCAAAGTCGAAAACACAGAAATCCTGAAAACAAATGCAACAGAAAAATGCTGCACAGCCAGTCAACACAACTGAAGTTCTCCAGGTCTCTCGGGGGAGCGCTGAGTAGAACAGTTTGATACCCAACCTGAGAGAGAGCAGCCTGGCCTCATAGAAGTACATGAAATGGAAACAAAGTCGCATCACCTGTTAGCAGTGGCAACACGAAAGCAATGAGGATCTTTTGTTGTGGTTGACACACAAATTAAGTATAAATAGGGAGAAAGCCCACGTAAGCCAGGAGGGAGGGGTCGTGAATGGGTCAAACGAACATGGACTTTTAACCAGTAGACTGCTGTTTGTGTCCCATGTGAAACCAAAAGTCCATGTAGTTACATGACTTTATGGAGTTTATGCAAAGTACTTTACATAGGTACTTTACATCATTATGCAAAATATGAGTTTACATTACTTACGTCCTGTACAATTATTTTAACCAAAATCACAATCTTTTCCTAAACACATCCAAGTATTTTTTTTTTTGTTCTTTAAACCTCACCAAGTGTTTTTCTTTTCCTAACCTAATATATATAATACATTGTTAAGAGGTCATTGCCATATGTCTGTGTTACTGTGTTTTTTTGAAGTAAGGTAAATGTTACCTCTCTCAGTGACAGATTGCTGGCTCTGAACCATAGTTGGAAGCACGCTGGCTTATTAACATTAAATTAAGTCATTGTTAGTTGGTAACCAGCTTCAAGCGTTCCGGACCACTCTGCAGAATGAAAGATGGCGAGGTGTGCGGGTGCCGTTCACCAGCAATGGCTTTAATGCAGTCTTCATCACAAAACAATAAACGTGTCCTTCTCATGAGGTTTAGCAGTAGCCCTGAATATCTATCGAGACACTCAATTTTGCTGACTATCATCACTTTTCTCTGCATGCGTCTTCACCATGACACCCTGAGAGAGCTGCTTCCCTTCACATACACTATGAAGTGCACGTCACACCAACACAGGTTACCCACAAGGCCACCGCCCTTGAAGGGGAAAAGCCCCGGTAACATAAAGATGTGAAATTAAAAATGTGTGTAGTCTTACTTACATTAACAATATTATAAAAACTAACAGATTTACGTAGCTCCCCCGAGAGACCTGAATAACTTTCATTGTATTGACTGGATATGCAGTGTTTTTTGCTCATTTTGGTTTTGGGGTTTGCATATTTTTGACTTTGCATTGTTTCTGTATTTACAATATTTTGCTGTTCATGTATTTGTTTTGGCTTTCTGTAGCATGTCTATTCATTTGCAGCAAGTTGTTGTATTTCTATTTTTTTATATGTGTTTTTGAATTAGCATCATTTCTGAAGCGGCAGCATGTTTCTCCTGATGGAAATGTTTTGGGCTGTTGTAGCGCGTTTGCCCTTGTTGGCCTCCTTATTATTCTGATGAGGTCTGTTAAACTAAACACAAACACTTTGTTCACACTGTGAGCAACACAAGTTGATTCAGCAAGCTTGTGGTGAATCACACTTCCAAGCTTTTTGTTTCTTGAAAACAAAGCTCGGCGAAAGTCAATGACTCATATCTTGCTAAGTAGTAACATTTTGTTCAATCTGTTATCTCAGTTTCTCAGTTTAAATTATATTTTCGGAGCAGCACTAAAGTGCTACATGCTTTCAGGCTGTTATATCCTGAGCATGGACCCTCAGAAGGAGACCAACATGTCGTCCAGGTTGCAGCAGTGTGAACAACAGATGTGTGTGTATATGTGTTATGTGTTGTGTATCAGTGTAAGTCGTGGCTTCGTGGTTCCTGTGACAGCACAAATCATTTCCAGGGTACACAGGGTTGATACTAGGGGAAAATGATTATGTATATGTTTGTGTGTGTGTGTGTCCATGTGTCCGTGCATGAGCCGAAATCAAGCCTGCTCAGCAGCAGGGGTGGTAGCAGCAGTTCCTGGGAACTCTGGGTTGATAAAGGAGAACCCCTGGAACTCGTCCTGGTCCAGGTTCTGAATCACTTCCTCATCAGGAGGGGTCAGCACTGGTGGGTGGCGTGTGAAAAAACGGTCAAAGTTCTCGGCATCCCGTCCACACTGTGGAGGAGGGTGGGGAGGGATGGAGTACAAGGGGAAGGGTTGAATTGGGAAGGGGAGGAGTGGGGATGGAGAGTATCGGATGGATTGGGGTGGGGTGTGGGGAGAAGGAGGGGAAAACAAAAGAGGGGGAATGGTGGGTTGAACCAGGGTGTGAGATGACATTACTTGAACATGGTTTCAAATATCAGAACAAGGTGCCAGAACCTGGGGTGAGCTTGATTTAACTCTCCATGTGCATCAGCTAAAAGGTAATTTGCTATTACCTTCAAAGTGATATAAAAATACCACTCTCAGGGGAGGATAGATCAAGCTCACCTCAGGCATATGCTCTCCTTTTTCAAATATTGGAAACATATTCAACTACAGTTTTAAACAGAACAAGGTCACTAAAGTCTCAAACGTCCTGTGGTTGTGCACTACATCGGACTGGCTGTGACTTTTGTGTAACGAGCATTTAACTAAAACAGCATCCCACCATGGCTGTAAGTAAATAGCCAAAAACAATGTTCCTTGGTGTTTCATCTAGATTTTTTTGGATGTAATACTCTGGGTTTAATTGGGATTTCTAAATAGTCGTATAAGAAAAGGCTCAAAGCCATGAGATGATTATGGTGTAATTGTGGGTTAATTGTGGGTTAATTATATGCTGCAGCTGTGGAGACCTGCTGAGATATGATAAACCAGATCAGACAACCATATGCAAAAGAGCACTGGGAATAACTTTAGGATCTCTTAAGATATTTGCTCAGAAGCTGCACAATTTGATGAAATATTTTATTAACTTTCAAAATAGTCTATACATAATGATTATGTCAGCATAAAATGAAATTACATCTCATAAAAAATGCTGCTATTAAGAGTATAAACTTGGCAGTAGAAAAAGATTAAAAATGGTTTGGTCTGTTATCAAGTTTTAGTATTTAAATTCTATAAAAACTCATTAAACTGAGTTAAGTAATTATAACATAAATCAGAAAAGTACCATTTATGTAATTAAATCAAATAAAACTGAGATAAATCAGTTTACCTAATTTATTTTGATAAAGTTTATGTAATTACTGTTAATAAATTCCATGTAACTTAAATATGTTGATTTTACTTAAATAAAGTTCACGTAATTTCTGCTAATAAGTTATATAAATTTCAAATATGTTCAGTTTACTTAAATAAAGTTTATGTTATCACTGTTAATAAGGTATACATATATATGTTTCAAATATGATGAATTTACTTTAAAAAAGTTAATGTATTTTCTGCTAATAAATTCTATGTATTTTAAATATGTTTACTTTAATAAAGTTTAGATATTTACTGTTTATAAATTCTTTGTCCTTTCAATATGTTGAATTTACTTTATTACAGTTTATGTAATTAGTGTTAATAAATTATCTGCTTTAAATATGTCAATTTACTTTATTAAAGTTCGTGTGTGTTAATAAATTCTATTTATTTTAAATATGTTGAAGTTACTTTAATTAAGTTCGTGTTACTTTTGCTAATAAATTCCACATATTTCAAATATGTTGAATTTACTTTAACAAAGTGCACGTCATTTCTGTTAATACAAGTCTATGTATTATAAATATGTGGAATTTACTAAAGTAAAGTTAATTTCATTCTGTTCATACATTTGCATACATATGCCTTTAAAATATGTTGAATTTACTTTAATTAAGTTCATGTAATTTCTGTTAATAAATTCTAAGTATTTAAAATATGTTAACGAACATGGAATAGTTGAAATACATAGAATTTATTAAGAGTTATCACATAAACTTTATGCTATAGCTACATATATTCTGATAATCTCTTAATCTCAGTTTTGGTTTATTTTAGAATTACTTAACTCAATTTGCTGAAAATTTGATACACAATTTATTGGATGGCGATATACTCATGGAAACCATCTGGCCTGTTTTACTAGGTTTGTGTATTTCAAATTCTTGGCTATCCTTCCTGCTTAGAGGAAGTGACAAATGACAGAATGAAATAATCTCCAAGAGCATTGTGCAAATTCACATTAGGTAGAATTTGTTTTCTCAAGAAGCAATTTGGAAAAAAAGAAGAAGTCATTGTTCATTTCAGTCCACTTCATTTCCTCATTCTGACCACTGGGAGCCCAAAAAGAGCTTATATACCCGCGAGATGTGCGTCCGTCTAAGTACATAAAACAAGTTATTAACTTGAAAACTATATTTTCCCGACAGTATGCCTCAAGGGGTCTTTGGGCCGAGCTATGCCTTTTTTTTTTTTTCCTCCCATCTCCATCACTGAGCTGAGCTTTAATTAACACAACAAGGATTCAGTGTCCTCTGACAACATCACCCAGAGGAAAACTACAAACTCATTAAATCTCTGTAACTCGCAAAACCAAATGAAATTAAGCCAGACTGTTTAGAGTTTGGGGAAATATGTGAAATGAGAAATACACCAGGGTCAAATAGTATTTGCAGCTAATTACTTGCGTTTGTTTTAACCTGTTTGGGGGAACCAGATGGGAAGAGTTTGCTACAAAGGGAACTGAAAGAAGAGCTACAAAGTTTAAAAGTATCACGACAGTACATAACACCTTTGCCAGGAATGTGTCAGCTGATGGTAAGCATCTCCCAGATCGTACTCTAATCAAAGGGTAAACACTTCTTTAATATCAGGGATGAAACTGGCTTTGTTTTTGATGGAATCCCCCCTGTTGAAAAAAGATGCTTTTATTGTATAAGCCTCGCAGATTCAGGGACGCAAAAAGTGGTGTTTTGGAATATTTAAGGACAGTGGTTTTAATTTTAAGCGGTTATACTGTGAAGCTTCTGTTAACTGTAGTGCACTCCAGGACAGGTTTTGTTTGAGACTGAGACCCAGAGCATGCAAATAAACAGAAATAAACATGAGAAAACTGTGAACACAGAGAGGACAAATAAAAATGTGTGAGGACAGATGGGTTGATGCATGGCAGCAGTAAAGAGTGAACAGATGGATAGAGTGCTGGAAAGATGGATGGATAAATGGATGGATAGATGGATGGATGGAGTCTTCAGGTGGAAGATGGATGAATGGACTGACAACAAATTGCTTAATGGACAGACAGATGAGCAATGATATCTTAGCTACGACAATAGCTGTAAATAAAAGACCAAAAACCATTCTCTATCTGTCGGATGAAACAGTAAACCAACTGTTCAGTCCACCTGTCTGTTAGTTGGTAGCAGTGCTGTATGCAAGAAGACCACCTTAACCAAGACCTGTGAGAAGACCAAGACCAAATTAGTGTGAGTCCCACACTTTATGATAAAATGTGAAACATGCAAACCATGAACACATATAAGCAAATTGACCTGAAAGATCCACAATCTTACAAAAAAAAAGATAGAAAACAAATTAGTATCCCTGTTCATCCTTCTCTTTTCAATGCCATACTGTATATACATGTACACTCAACAGCCACTTTATTAGGTACACCTTGCTAGTACCTGGTTGGACCCCCTGTTGCCTTCAGAGCTGCCTTAATTCTTGGTGTCATAGATTCAACAAGGTGCTGGAAACATTCCTCAGAGATTTTGGTCCATATTGACATGATAGCATCACACAGTTGCTGCAGATTTGTCAGCTGCACATCCATGATGAGAATCTCCCGTTCCACCACATCCCAAAGGTGCTCTATTGGACTGAGATCTGGTGACTGTGGAGGCCATTGGAGTACAGTGAACTCATTGTCATGTTCAAGAAACCAGTTTGAGATGATTTGAGCTTTGTGACATGGTGCGTTATCCTGCTGGAAGTAGCCATCAGAAGATGGGTACACTGTGGTCATAAAGGGATGGACACGGTCAGCAACAATACTCAGGTAGGCTGTGGTGTTTAAACCATGCTCAGTTGGTACTAAGGGGCCCAGAGTGTGCCAAGAAAATATCCCCCACACCATAACACCACCAGCAGCAGCCTGAACCGTTGATACAAGGCAGGATGGATCCATGCTTTCATGTTGTTTACACCAAATTCTGACCCTACCATCTGAATGTGGCAGCAGAAATCCAGACTCATCAGACCAGGCAACGTTTTTCCAATCTTCTATTGTCCAGTTTTGGTGAGCCTGTGTGAATTGTAGCCTCAGTTTCCTGTTGTTAGCTGACAGGAGTGGCACCTGGTGTGGTGAGTGGTTATCTGAGTTACTGTTGCTTTTCTACCATCTTGTACCAGTCTTTTCACCCAGAGAACTGCTGCTCACTGGATATTTTCTCTTGTTCAGACCATTCTCTGTAAACCCTAGAGATGGTTGTGTGTGTGAAAATCTCAGTAGATCAGCAGTTTCTGAAATACTCAGACCAGCCCGTCTGGCGCCAACAACCGTGGCACGTTCAAAGTCACCTAAATCACCTTTGTTCCCCATTCTGATGCTCATTTTGAACTTCAGCAGGTCGTCTTCACCATGTCTACATGCCTAAATGCATTGAGCTGCTGCCACGTGATTAGCTGATTAGTTATTTGCATTAGCAAGCAGTTGAACAGGTGTACCTAATAAAGTGGCCGGTGAATGTATATGTATGTGTAAGTGTACCATGAGAAATAATAAAAATAATCAAAAGGCATTGCAGGGGTAAATTCTATGTACAGGGATTGTCCTTTGCTTTCTACAAGCAAACCAATACACACAAATATTAAGGAGCTGAAAGCAACTTTGCAATCTTTATTCAACACCCTTTTTGTTCAATAAAAAAAAAAAACAGAACCGTCTTTGTCCAAAACCAAAACAAGTCTTGTAAAAGATGTGGTCAAGTTTGAGACAAGGGCGAGACCTTCAAACAATGGTCCTGAGACCACTCTTGAGACCAAGGTCCATTTCAAGTACTACAGCATTAGTTGGTCAGTCAGTCAATCACACATTTAAAATCTCATCTGATCAACCATCAGACCAACAGACTCTTTGAAAGGCATTCATGATGTGAAACCTCAAGCAGACCATAATCACAAACAATTAGGAAACTAACTTCTGACCAAAGCCCCACCTCAACCAGCGATATGGATTTTGAAAGCATCAAACAGCCTTCATAAACAATCATCTGTACAAAAACACCATCACAAACACTCTGAAGAAAAAACGGTTTGAAGTGGTTTTAGTCAGAAATACAGCGAGCCCCACTTTAAAACAACACACACATCGCTCACCAAAAAAAGATCAAAGAGCCACCTTCAGATGCTAAACTGAACTCTAAACTTTTATGCAGGGTAAACACAATGCTTCTTCAAAAAAAAATCCGAACCTTTATTTGTTCTTAGAAGGAAGAAGATAGACAGAGAGAAAGAGAGAGATAGAAAGCGACAGCACGGAGAGGTGAAAGACAAGAGAGATGTTAGAAAGACGAGATCAAACAGAAAGAAGAGGCCGATACAGAAGGAGAGAAGAGAGGAGAAGAGATCAGACAACATATGTTAGTAGTCACATCAGAGGACTCTGCAGAAAAACACACTCAGTGTTGAAACCTGGCCAGGTCCTGATGGTGACCTCTAACACCCACACATACAAACGACACACAGACCCAAATACACATAAAAGCATGCATACCCATTGCAGCATTACCGATCCAGCCACACACACACACACACACACACACACCCACAGACACACACACCACACACAACCCCAGCGGGCCAAGACAGCTGCATAAAAAGCTCAACTCAGAAAAACTCTTCAGCAGCAGTGTGGCCTAAGGCTGTGTGAGTGTGTGTACATGTTAGGGTGTGTGTGTGTGTCTATGTGTGTAAGTCTCAGTATGAGATGACATCATTCTGACTCGAGTTATGATCAAACTAATTTTGTCGTAGTAAAAAAAAAAGCTCAGCAAAGAGAAACACAAACAGTTGTTTCAGGTCGTTGTTGCAGAGACTGTAGCGACGTCCACTTACTCCCTCGAGGCCGACTCTAAACTCGGTCTCACCCCAACAAAAGCTTTCAGCTCATGCAGAACATGACTGCACCAAACTGGGGACGCCACTGTAGCTCTTTAGCTCAACAGCAAAAACCAGTCCAAGAAATGTAAATTCAAGCCTGGTCCCTAAATCTAAAAATCATCCCAACCACTCATTGCTGCTGCCACCAGTGTTATCTTCATCATTGATGTCATTTTCTCTTTGTCGTCGCCATTGCCAACATCTCCACCATATTCAGTGTCTTCCTCCTTCACATTCGTTACTACACCTTTCTCATCAGCCCAGTCACCAGAATAAATTGTTGGCATTGTACGTTTCTGCAAACCACAATATATATATTGACTTTGTCACCAAGAGGTTTGGGGATGGTGGATAGCGTGGCCTGCCAAGCTGCAGACCACTGTTTCAAACCAATGACCAACAACACTGGGTGTGCTTTGGCAACCCTTTGTGGCATTTCCAGCTGTGTTTTTGGCACTGAACCTGGTGTTTTTAGCAGCACACTGGGGCGTTTCCAAGTGGTGTTTATGGCACCGAACCTTGGCATTTTTCACCGACAAATTGCGGCATTTTCCGGCAGTGTGTCAGCCATCGAACTTGGGTGTTTTTACCAACCAATCATGGTGATTCCTACCGGCATTTCAGCCACCAAAGCTGGGTGTTTTTCACCAACACATCGCTGCGTTTCCCAGCAACAGTTGAGCCATCAAACCTGGGTGTTTTTTACAAACAAATCGCAGTGGTTCCTAGAGGCGTTTTAGCCATCAAAACTGGGCCTTTTTCACCAACACATCGCTGCGTTTCCCAGCTATATTTGAGCCACAGAACCTGGTTCTATTTCACCGACATGTCCCTGCTTTTCCAGCAACTTTTGTGCCACTGAACGTGAGTGTTTTACACCAAAACACCTTTCCTAACCTTAACCAGGTGGCTTTTGTGGTTTGCAACAATGTTCAGTGCAAACAATTTTTTCTGGCACTTGACTTGTTCTCATCATCATCCTCGCCACAATCACTATTATCAACATATGTCTCTGGTATTACTATCATAAACACCCCTGCCCTCAGCACCACACATTCTTCACTATGATTACTTGACTTACCTGTATACGTTGTCCCACACAGAGGAGGGAAAAGAGACAGAAACATCACATTGGAAGTGAAAAGTTGAGTAAAATACCAGAAAGAGAAGAGAGATCGGTGTTGAAGGAAAAAAGAGGAAGTTAGACACAGTTGTTCTGAGCAGAATCTTTACCAGGAATTTAACCACTAACAGGAATTAAACTCCTGGTCTCTGCTGCCTTGGGCAACTAATTAACCCCTCGTACCACTCAAGGGAGTTGTATTCCTTATATGGGGTCAAGTCGAGTTCAGCGGGGTCAGACTTACAGCTCTAGGTTTGAATGGCGGCTGCACTTCCTTGTTCTCCAGTTTCTCCCAGTCCATGTAGCGGAAGAAGCTGTGCTCCCTGATGTCTCTCTCCCCCTCCGGACCACAGCCCAGTCGTTTCGCTGGATGCTTCGTCATCAGCTGGACAGACGGGAGAGACAGAAGAGCAGAATTACTGTATGTCTCTTTTTCCCTTCTTCCTCCAATCTAATCTTTCCTTGTGTCTCATGTGACATCTGCTTTGTCCCTTTTCACCTGTATGGTACATTTTTTTCTCCTTCTTTATGATCTCTTATGATCTTACCTTCACTATCTCCTTTTTCTATTCTGATCTGGGAACTAATATTTATCCATCTGTCTGTCTTGCCACAGTCTTTATACTGTAACAAGAGCAAGAGTGTGTAGCCATGCTAGGCAGCTCTGTAAGACTGCTCAGTGCTAAGGCAAAGTGGGGCTTTGAGATAAATGCTAAAATCAGCATGCAACTTGCTGATGTTTTGCAGGTACAGATTACCATGTTTTCCATCTTAGCTGTGTCTGTTAGAATGCTAACATTTGCTAATTATCTCAAAACACAAAGCACACCTGAGGCTAGTTTTGCAGGCATTTGGTCATAAACCAAAGCACTGGACAAATTACAAATCTGACCTGATGATGGTGATACATGATACAAAGTTAGGGGGATCACCAAAGTTATTGCACATTATCCTGAGGGGGACATGAAAGTGTGCTGCTATGTCTGTGGGAATCCATCCAATAGTTGCTGGGTTTTCTTACGCAATGCCACAAATGTGAAACTTCTTTTAGTGTAAAGAAGAACAAGTACATTCAAGAAATGTTCATCCATTTATAAAACAGATGATGAATGGCCTGAGATTTCCTATAACAATAGGTGCAATATGTTTTTCCACATTCAGTCAATCTGCTACTCACTGTCGTAACATGTGCATTTTCCCATACATTTCCAGTCCTGTGTAGTAATGCTACAGTAGTTTTTGCAGTGCCTGAGCAATAACGTAAATGGTAAATAGACTGCACCACCACCTGTATTATACACCTGCATTATTTTAAGATACAAGTCTGATACAGATTGTTTTGTACTTCAGCTGCGGATTTACAGTATTTTGCACAATTGTTTAATATCTTTAAATATGACCACAAGTATTTATTGTTTTTCAGAAATGACTGAAGTAGGCTTCTCACTGTTTAACCTGCTCCTGAAACCCTGCACCTCTGAGCCTTCACAAGTGCATCACTTTAGGTTTGTGAAGTCACCCAGTGGGCCAGATTGGGCCCTCTGGAGGACCAGTTCTGGCCCCCAAGCCCTTGGTCTAGAGTAAAGTGACAAACCTCTCCAACAGATTGACATTGCCATCCCCAGATCCATGCCGCTAACGTGGCTAAAAATTGAAAGGAGCTGTTGAGGTATCTCCGTCACCCTGGCTTAGGGAAACATGATCATCATTTCAGTGAAGTATTTTCACAAATCACAATCCTTGATCACAAAATCAGCAACATTAACAGACAAAGCTGCATTATTTATTAGCTTGATAATGGCTTTCAAAAAGATAGCAGGCTAAATGCCTTTAATTATTACATTTAAATGATAAGCTGTGTCTTGATTTGTCTCATTTACATAAGATAAACTCTCCATAATCCGTAACTACGGGACAGGTCTGTATCTGATCTACACTCAACAGTGTGCTGCTGCTATGCCCCAAATTTCCCCTCTGGCATCATTAAACTTTCATCTCATTCAATCCTGTCTCTTTTCCCCAGCGTTTCTGTTTATGAGTCCTTCTTTCATTCATCTTGTTTATAAATAAACGCCTTTACTATTACTTTCATTTATTCACCTTCATCTTTTCTTTCCTTCCTTTTAACCATCCATCAATTCTACTATCTATCATCTTAAATGCTTTTTTCTGAGGACCGAATATGAGCCACCAAACAACCGCCTGCGGAGAAATGAATAACTGTTGTTGCTTTTTTCTCTCATACCATAGGAGTTTTACCACAGGCGCAATTAAGGAGCGTTTACGATGTCTGTCCACACAAAACCTTGAGAAAAGCATCAAGGCGAGTGACGTCAGTGTGAGTGTGTGTACGTGTGTGTGTGTGTGTGTGTAGAGGTGGGGTGTGCCTCCCTCAGGAGGAGCAGTCATAACTCATTACATTAGAACTAAAATAACATTTTCCACGGGTCAGTCAACCTTACACTGCACACACACACACATGCCAGTATGTGTGTTCATAAACACACTGGCTGTTCAGGGATAGGTGTACACACATGCTCACTTACTCATCCATACATACACAAATTAAAAAGCGTGCAAAAAGCCAATGGCTGAGTAAAGAATATTTTATATAAGACATATTTGTTTGTTTGGAATATTTTTATTTTCTACTGTCTGGTACACGTGCATGCACAACAGTTTAAGGCGACCCAACACTTAAAATAACACCTGTGCTAATACAGTAGATTTGATCTCTCTTAAAACCCTTTTAGCGTATATTTTTTTACAATACACCACCAATAATCGTGGCGTTTTTTTTGGGCAGACTGTTCAGTTACAGCAGCTTCTTTCCTTCAAACAGAGTCTCAGTGAGTCTGCTGCCCTTCCTCACTGCGTGCACTGAGTGAGGGAGAACGGCACATTCAATGGACCACAAAGCAGCCAGACCGAAACAGGTCACTGATTGCAGGAAATAATGGCATATGTGAGAACGATATGGTTTACTTGCTCTGGTCACTCAATATTAACAGGCTGCATTCGCCATCTGGTAAAACTGGGCTTGCCTTCTTCCTTTACAATCATTTATTTTCTGGGCTTTATTTCCATGCAGGCTGGCAGCACAATGACAGGCAATTTCATCATTTTTAAAATAACCAAATGTGTGTCAGGACCTACAAATGGTCTTGTGCTATTTTGTAAGTTTGTGACTCCAAAGGAAGCTGCTTGCAGATGTTTTTTGTCTGTATGCAGATCAGGTGCCATTTTGGTTCACATTTTGGCATGAAACTGCACTGCATATTGGTAATAAAACTGATTGTGCACAAACTTATTAGCAATAATGTAATCTATTTCTATAATGTGTAAGACCCTTCCAATTAAGTTGATTTAATACCTGAAGTCATTAAAGAACAGCAGGAACACTATCACTTCACTCATAACAATAACGTTTCATCATCAGTCTCTAATTTGATGCTACACACATGCACGAGAATCTAACAGAATAAGTGCACAGTCTTTTCTGTTTCAAGGTGTATTCACATTACTACAGAAAAACATTTGGTGTGTCTTAGGGATGCCATGGTTAGGAAATTTTCCACCTGTTCATAGACTTGTGACAACAAGAGTGTTACACCAAACATTTACCAAGAAAAGATATTTGTCGATGATGAGAGCCCATATCAGCACAGAAATGGGCAACGACACATGTTTAAACATGTAACTACTTGCAATGCGCCGTTCTGCAATGTTCTAAAAACCTGACAATTCACACCCATGCAACTAGATGAGACTGTGTATCAGCCCTATGCAACAACTCTCTGCACAGACAACTTTTCTCTGCAACGTTCTACAAGGCTTTTGTCTCGTTGCAAATCTTTGAGCTAAAATGGGCTTAAGGGATACCACGGTAAGAAAATGTTCCCACCAGTTATGAACTTATGAAAACGACGGTGTTACTGATTACACCAGACATTAATCAAGAAAAGATACTTACGTTAACGTTAATACAGCTGTATATTGAAAGCAGTGTGGTGAAACACAAATTGACTTTCATTGCACTACTGCTATCGTTCATCAAAAATGGGTATACATTATGAGACAACAGCCATTTTCAGCATTTTTGACAGTGGATCAGTTTAAAATATTTCAGGAAGCAATGGAACAAGAAGGAGCAGCCACAGTGAGCTGTTAGATGAAGAGCTGCAGCCAACTGGCTGCACACCTTCAACTTCTTCGCTATGCAGCCAGTTACTTTTTCCTCATTAACGTTATCAGGTTCCACATTAGCTTTGGGTTTTTAAAGCTGAAATATTGCCATCAGGCACTTTTGCTTTTCACTTTGACACCAACTCCTCTGCCATCGTCTTGTCAGTCAACTCTCCTTACTCTCTGCACCTGATAAGTAAAATCTGACTCCTGCTACTCTGCTGCTGCCGTATGGAGCACTTTCAGTGTATAACTGTAGCATCTGTCTTTTGACTAAGATTAAAAAAAAAACAAAATGACGGTGGGGGCAGTGATGTCGTTAATATTGGCGTATGCTGGAACACTGTGTAACAGACTACTCTGGCAAGGCTAGTGTGCCTCTGCTTTAAGCGAGAACTCCAAATTCCTTGTCCTGTGGATAATCAACACACTGGATTTAACCTACATGCTCTGACTTCATACTGATGATTACAGCATTTCATGAAAAGTGAGCTTCTTGCATAAAAGACAAGAAAAGGGAATTGCATTGTAAAAGGATGTGTGTATGTGTGCGTAAGTGTGCCTTTGGATGTGCAAGAATAGGACATACTTGCACAATTAGTCTTTGTTGTAGAATCATGTGGTTGAAGACACCATGTACCAAACACTACAGCACTATGGAATATACTGTAGTGGCATCTTAAGCATTTGTGTGTGTGTGTGTGTGTGTGTGTGTGTGTGTGTGTGTGTAGTATGTGTGTTACTGTGGCCCATTGCTGGCTATGAAATATGGATGCTGGTCAGGGTGGAAGCAGGGGAGTGGAAATGTCTCTGATCACTCCCTTTCCACACATGTGCTCACACAGACCAACATACACGCGAACCACAAGCCTGCTGCATCCAGCACATGACCTCAGTGCTGTACAGTGTGTCAGCAGGTATGAAAGTCTAATTATACTAAAGGAAATATGCGCCCTTAAACACAGCTAACCAGTGAAAGGATGATGTGACATCATGCCAAAAGGTTTGTACTACAAAATGTTTTCAGTGATCTAAAACATCA